>PVIR01020274.1:0-31297 GCA_004026965.1 Petromus typicus
AGAGATAATAAACATACACAAAAGTATAAAATTAATTAGTTCAGATGACTGATTTCATAATTTCAATTTATAGTTTTTCTTTTTTTTTTTTTTTTTTTTTGAGACAGGGTCTCGCTTTTGTGGTTCAGGCTGGCCCTGAGCTCAGCCTCCAACTCACATCACAGCAATCCTCCTGCCTCTGCCTCCTGAGTGCTGGGATTACAGGGGTGAGCCACCACGCCCGGCACTGTGGTATATGGTACTGGTTGCTGCTGGGTGTCACACCCAGTATTGTTATGTGGTTACCGGGGAATCGAACCCGGGCCCTGCGCTTGCAAGACAGGCGCTGGAACCACTGAGCTAACTCCCCGGTCCCAATTTACAGTTTTTCTTGCACTTCTATTCCTTTGTTCTTTAAAAAACACAAAAGAGAAAGATATAGGAAAAAACCCCCAAAATTTCCCTAACTAAGCATTTTTGCATCCCAGCTTCAGAGAGGCTATAGTAGAAAGACCTCTGCTGTCTGGAAGTTCAAGACCTTGGCAACAGAGTATCTCTTAAAAAACAAAAACCTCAGCCAGCATGGTGGTACACACCTGAAATTCCAGCCCTTGGAAGGGAGGACTGCCAAAGTTTCAGGCCAGGCTGGGCTATGAAGTGAGTTCAAAGCCAGCCTGGGGCATACAATGAAAACCTATCTCAAAAAATAGGGCCAGGGATTTAGCTCAGTGGTTCCAGTGTCTGCCTGGCAAAACACATGGACTCAACACCACAATACCACAATGCTGGGTGTGGTGGCTCACTCCTGTAATCTCAACCCTTCAGAGGCAGAGGCAGGAGAATTGCCTGGAGTTTGAGGCTAGGCTGAGCGATGAAGTGAGTTCAGGGCCAGCCTAAACTATAAAGTGAGATCTTGTTTCAAACTAATAATAATAATAATAATAATAATAATAAAAATAAAAAATACATAAATATACATATATATTGCAGTGTTACTCATGCTAAAAAAAATTAATGAAATAGGAAAGTATTTATAATATCCAAAATAAAAGATAACAGCTAGACATGATGACATACATGTATAATGCCAGCACTCAGGAGGCTGTGGCAGGAAGATCTCAAATCTGAAGCCAGCTGAGACTATGTATTGTTTTTTTTTTTGGGGGGGGGGGTTGGTACTGGGGATTGGATTTGGGACCTTGGGCTTGCAAGGCAGGCACCAGAAACGTTGAGCTAAATCCTCAACCCCAGGATTACATAATGAATTCGAGGCCAGCCTGGACTATGTAATGAGACCCTATCTCAATGTATTTCCCAATCATTCTGCAGTATTTGCATATTTGACATGTTATTAGAAAAATATTGAAATGGTATCTTGGAATACAAATGACAAACACACTCTCATGAAAGATGAGTGTGTATGCCTACAGTCCTGGGACTTAGGAAGTTGAGCTGGGAGAATCACTGGACTACATAGTAAGTTCAAGGCCAGCCTGAACTTCATAGCAAGACCTTGACTCAGAAAGCCAAAACAAACAAACTAAAATCGGCTGCAGATACAACCTCAGTGAAAAGGCTACGAGTTCAATCTGCAGAACCAACAGATGAATGAATGAATGAAAAAAACCAGCGGAATGCAAACTATCACACACTATTCAGTAATAAAATAATTACTAAGTAATATGTAATATAAGAATAGTCATGTCTCAGAAAACTGAGGTAAGAGGATGGCTGTGAATGTGGAGCCAGCCTAGTCAACACAGTGAGCTCAAGGCGTGCCAAAACTACATAGCAAGACCCTGTCTACAAAAATAGTCTCCTCCCCCCAAAAAAAAGCTATTTTAAGGAGTTAGAACATAAATTTTTAATATGCTTTTAGAGCTGATTTGTTTTTTCCTGAAAACAATCCTCTTGCTATATTGCCAAGGATAGCCCAGAACTCCAGACCTTCCAATTTCATAGCTGTCTGTCATAGCTGAGATTACAGGTTCACACCACTGTGCCTGGCTGTTCTATCTTCAATGCAAAAATATGAATGAAATCCAGATGCAAAGTTATGTTAATATACTTTCTTGAAAAATACCTTTTCTTTTTACAGGACCCTGTACATGCTACTAGGCAAATAGTCTATCACTGAGCTATATATCTGGCTTTAGAGATTAGCTTCTTTCTTTTCTTTTCATTATTTTTGTTTTATAACACAAGGACTTACTATGTAGTCCAGGCTGGCCATGAATTCACTATGTAGTCTAGGCTGATTACAATTGTGTACCACCACATTTAATAGAAAATCACTTTTTGAAAAACAAGTTTATATCTGAAAAAGTCTGTATCTGAATTACTTTGTATTATAAGAACATGTAAAAAGGAATCCACTGCACTTAACTTTTCTGAAGATTTATTTATCTATTTGGGGCTAATACACTAACTCTATACCTAACCTTTTATTTTTTAAGGTGTTGTTTTTTTTTTTGAGACAGGGTCTTGCTTTGTAGTTCAGGCTGGCCCTGAACTCAGCAATCCTGCCGCCTCTGCCTCCCACGTGTTGGGATTACTGGCGTGAGCCACCACGCCCAGCATTGTGGTATGTGGTACTGATTGGTGGTGGGCGTGACTTACCATGCCTGGCATTGTTGGATGTGGTTACCAGATCAAACTCAGTACCTTGTGTTTGAAAGGGAGGCACCAGAATCACTGAGCTAAATCCCCAACCCTTATATTTTATTTTAAGATGTGTTCTCACTAATTTACTAAATTGTCCAGGATGGGTACAATCTTGTGATCCTTCTGCCTCAGCCTCCCAGGGTGCTGGGATTACAAGTGTATGTCATCACATCTAGCTAAAAATATAGAGCTCCTAAGAAGCATTTGCACATTTATTAAGAATCCTTAAGCTAAAGGTGGATCAAATTTTCACACAAAATCTTCCTCAAATTTCTAGTTAAGTAATACATTTTCATATGTCACAAATGCATCTCAAGAGATTCTCTAAAACAAGAAACTAAACCAAAGAATCACTTGGCTCATAGCCCTAGCAAAAATGAAGCTTAACATATGGCTGAACTACATAGTTTGGGTCAGGAAGAAATAAGACAGAAGCACAATTTGTGCTCTGATGCTGAGCACACACAGGAGACACTGTGTGGGGGTGTTGATGTATTACTCCACTCTACCACCAGATCTTCTTGGCAAACAGCAGTGTAATTCTGAACAATCTTGGCCTCATGTTATCATGAATATGCAAATTAGAGGAAAACCCACACAATATAAGGACATAGACAAGAGCATTTAAGAACTGCTAGGATATTATTTCATCATTAAACAGAGGTTAAAAATCAAATGTTACTGTGGAAGTACTGTGCATGATGATATACCTAAGTTCAAACCCTAATATAAATTTGGCTATTCAAGGAGGGGGGGAATAGCTAGCCAAGGTTTTCAGCATTTCTCTGCTCAAATGAAAAGTGTTTATTTTTATAATTATTTTCTCTCCAGTGTGAATTTCTATTTCCATTCTTTCTTTCAGAACTGTATTAAAAATGAAATTTTTAAAAATATGTAGAATTTCATGCAAGTTTGAGGCTGGGGATATAGCTCAGCGGTGGAATATGTGCTTAGCATGTACAAAGCCCTGCACCTTATATCCAAACATTCAACTGAACAAACAAGAACAACACAATTCTCCCATCCTACAAAGAGTTCATGCACATTTAATAACTTAAAGACATATGGGCTTCCAAAAATAAAGAAACCAACTTTTATACTTGGTATAGTAACACCAGCCTATAATCCTGGGTATGGGAAAGTTGAGGCAGGAGGCCTCAAATTTAAGGTCAACTTTGGGCATGTAAGTGAGACACTATCTCAAAATAAAGATGGAAAGTAATACAAAAAAGAGTTGGGGTTGTGGCTGAGTGGCACATCATGTGTATCTAAACAAGAGTATTTTCTAGAATTTCACAAAGTAAATTTTCTCCTCTGAATTCATTAAAAGACAAAATATCTTACACTACTCCTATGATTTTTTTTCCTTGCTCCCTCCCTCCTTTCTTTCAGTTTTAGGGACAGGACTGAAATATATTCTGTTAGTATTTACTTATTTAAGTCTAGAGTAGACTACTACTACATATTAGCTCAAGGATAATTCCTAAGAACATTTAAAAAGTGGGATATACTTCATAGGACAACAAACTTCCATTTTTGTGTAGGCGAGGGATTTAGCTCAGTGGTTCAAGTACCTGACTTGCAAGCCAAGGTCCGTAGTTTGATTCCCTGTACAAAGGAAAATCAAAATAAAAAAAACAAACTAGGTGTTACAGTAGGCAAATAGTTCAAGGCCAGCCTACCTAACCTACATAAAAAGACCCTGCCTCACAAAAAAAATAAAAGAAACAAAAACAAAAAACAAAACGAAACAGCTGGGGATGTATCTGAGGCTGGGCTTGAACCTGCAGTACTGTTGCTTCATCCTCTAAAGAGTGCAGAAATTACACTCGTGCCACCTCAACTTGGCTGGCACAAACTGTATGGATTAATTGTAAAGCATATATGAAAAAATATGTAGACTTCCAAGAGGCACGCTAGTGCTTTATACAAATAAAAGGTTTTACAGATTTAGAAAGAAAAATATGTTTTCCTAAGAGCTCAGGTCAGTGAAACCTAACTTACCAAGAGTGTATGATTTTTCTTAGTTTGTGGAACAGATGCAGACCAAAAAATCACCAAGTGGGTCCAAAGTGTATTGAGACGATCCTTTATCCATCTGTTTCCATATTCTGCCTCAGTTGCCTCCCTCATTAAGGCATTTCCATATCATGTTCTCTCAGTGATGCCAATTAATCACTAAACAGAAAGGCTGGCACGAATCTGAGGCTTGCATGAAGTGCAAACTGAAAGACTTCATAGCATTTAATGCTTTATTCTAAAGAAAAGGAAAGCTGGCTCGTTCCTTTACTCAACAGCTTTAAAAACAAACACAAAGGTTTCATGCTGTCATGATTTTATTTTAAAGAACAATACTTTTGAAAGGTAGGTAAGCAAGTGGGTAATAAAAGCAGGATAGGAAAATACAGAAGAAAAAACCACCACGCACAATTCCATACAAGAACTGTATTAAGCAGCTAAGAAAAACCATCCCATTTTCCACATAAATTAGTCCTAAACCTAACCTCAGAAGTTTTCCTTTTGTCCTGCTTTAATTCTTTCAGTCTTTGTAGGAACATAGAGTACTACCTCCTTGTACGTGGCTAATAAATGATTTGAAAGAGCTTTAGAGGGTGGCATTCCTTAGCCACCTACTTGTTTCAGGTATGTGTACCCCATCATTTAAATATTCCAAAGAATTCCCTATGTAGCTAAATGAACAATATAACAATATGTCTCTCTCTGTTTGCTCTGACTGACAAGGCAACAAAAGCATTAGTTCCTGGGTCACTGTAAATCTTTTATTGGGGACTAACTCTAAGGAACTGTTAAGCATTCAGTATAATTATTCTAATATTCCTAATTACTAGCTTGTTTCTATACTGACCTTTGTTTTTGGTCCCAGTGAAAAATTAGCCTAATTGTAGCAGCATGACCCCAACTCTCCCCTGAAAAAAAGGAACATAATAAGGGTATATTCGCTTATTGGCTAGGTTATAAGTTTCTTAGAATACCTCTGACCAAGCAGTCTTACTTTACTAAATTTAACATAATGAGAATATACTCAGAACTGGGCCCAATGGTACACGAGGGTAATTCCAGATGCATGACTGAGCCTCAGGGGTAAGGCAGGAGGACCACAATTTTAAGGCTACACTGTGCAACTCAGAAGTGCCTCAAAAAAACAAAGAATATATTGTTCTTAATTTTTAACAACTTCTACATGAATAACATCCCAAGATTAATAATTTATTTGCATAGAGAAATGGTGTAAATCATTATCCTCCATTTGCTTTTAGAGAACTTCCTGATTTCTGTCAATGTATTTGTCAGTCTTCCACATCATTAGGCCTACTAACCTATTTCCAAGCCTTACAAGTAAGAACTCTAATGGAACATTCTTTTTAAATTTTTTTCAAAGACAGGTGTTTCAATATGATGGCCACCTTAGCCTCAAACTCCAAGGCTCACATAATCCTCCTACCTCTGCCTTTCAAGGGGCTGTGAATACAGGTGTACATTACCATGCCTGGCAAACAGAATATGCTTATGGATTTTAGTGAAAATAAATCTTGAAGCAGTGTATTTTAATAAAATCATGACTGAGATTAGGAACAGTCAGTCAGAAGGCTATTTGCTATAATGGATTTACCCTTCTTCCTAAGATTGTGAGGTTGTTTCTTTGTTTTGTTTTTATGTTTTACAGTGCTACAGATAGTAGCCAGGACTTCACACACATTAGACACATGCTACACCCAAAGTCCTAACCGGAGATTTTTGATAACAAGTGTGATTTTTTTAAATGTTTATAAGTGGCTGACATGATAGTTGTCAAATAATGGAAACTTAATGAATGTTGGTTTAAAAAGTCAAAGGACCATTCATTTCCACAGGACATTGAGCTTAGGGGTAAGATATATAAGTAAGCAAGACAAATAGACATTTGTCTATTTGTTCATTTTCATGAAGCTTATAATATTCAAATAGCATCAAATAGAAAGGTAGGAAAAAATGTGTCAAACTAAAAATGTTTATCTCATTAATTTACCTACCTAAAGCAGGAACAAGCAAAGCCTGATTTTTATCAATTTTTGTTGTCATCTGGTTGGTTAAAATTACCTAGAAAAGCAAAATGTGAAAAATGTGAGCCTCTACCAAAACACTACCAAATAAATTGTCCTATGATTTTAGGATTCTGGATATAACTGCTAAAACATAGTTAGAAAACATTTTTCTTATTATTTTAGGGAAGCTGAAGAAGGAGGATAACTCAAGCCCAGCTTGAATAACATAACAGGATCTTGTCTCAAAATTTAAAAAAATTTAAAATAGTTGGAGGTTTAGTGTAAAATCCCCAGGTTCAATCCCTACTACTGAAAACGAAATTTGTTTGTAAAAAATAACTATCTGAAAACATGACTATATTGGTCATAAAACATTTAACAGATTAAAAACAAGTTCTTATTATAAAAAGAAAATAATAAACTGTATCAAGCAAAACATAAAGGTCTACAGAATAAAACTTAACTTGGAGCCCTGGAATAATTGTACTTTTATAACTGAAGTTTTGTAGGACTGAGGCAGGAGGATCACAAGTTCAAGGCCAGCCTGGGTAAACAAGAAGTTCAAGGCTAGGCTGGAATATACAATGAAACTGTGTCTCATAAAACCAAATAAATAAAATTCAAATTTTGTATAAGCAACAGAAACAACCAAAACACAAAGAACAGTATCAGTAGTGATAATGAACACTCCTTACCACCTAAGACATGCCATAAATTGTTATGTACAGTTTGCTTCCACTATCTTATCTTTCACAACTATTCTGTGAGGCACTATCATCTCAATTTTACACATGAGAAATCAGAAGGTTATACTAAATCAGACTTTTGTTTTAAAGATAAAATAGAGACATATACAAAAGTTTCTACATTTAGACACACAGTAAATTTTTTTGAGGGGGTGCCACGATTAAATTCCAAGACTTGCATATACTTTACCACCAAACAACATTCAGAGTAAGCCCCAACAGTCAGGGTAAACAAAAGTGCTTAGGACTAACTTAGTAGGTCAGATTATCTGACATCTTTTTATCCCAAATTCTCCAAAAGTGCTTATTTTAAATATTCTTCCAATATAGAACTCCTCTAAACAGTGACAACTGTAAAATGAAACTGATTTTATTTTAAAGTTTGAAAAACAATATAAGAAAGAAGTTGTACACCTGAAAAACAAATCATCAGTTCCATAAGCAAACCGAGAATGAAAAAGTTGTTCGGCTGTTTCCATTGCCTTGGTAACACCCTAGAAGTTTTAACTACAAATTGTTGGTGGTCTCATGAGGATCTAGATTTAGATCTCAATCAGATACCAAGTGGATGACAAGAGGTTTTTTATTTCTAGTCCTCCTCAACTGTAATAGTACCTTCCTACTTGTTACCTCATAGCAGACATCTCAGAACAAACTAGGCAGAAATTAAATTGGTAATTAACTGAAATGTATGACTAACTGGCACTCCCAACGTGCTATGTAATACCTTTTACTGTGCATACTCCCAAGTGCTGAAACTCTAGCAACTGAGATATGTACTTCTGCTGACACTTTGTGTTTAGAGGTGCTCTAATTCCATAGCCCTTAATTAGCCAGATGAGTACTTTTAAAGTTAAAACTGGAGAGTTAGTTCCTCAGTAGCATCAGCCATATTTCAAATGCTGAAAAGCCAGGCAGAACAGTGGGAGAGAAGTACAAAGGAAAAAGCTGTGTGTATAGGTGAATGTATTTATTATGTATCCCAAACATGTACTACTAAAAAATATAGTTTTAACGAAAGTGGCAATAAAAGCCATACTACTACACTACACTGCACAATTGTCTCTCAGGAGTTTAAACAGACAGTGCTAGTTAAGGGTATATCTTTAAGAAAATGGACCCAGGGGCCGGGGATTTAGCTCAGTGGTTCCTGCACCTGTCTTGCAAGCCCAAGAAAGGGGTCAGCGTTTGATCCCCAGTAACCACATACAATACTGGGCGTGTTGACTCACGCCCAGCAGCTATCAGTACCACATACCACAATGCTGGGCATGGTGGCTCACGCCTGTAATCCTAGCACTTGGGAGGCAGAGGCAGGAGAATTGCTGTGAAGTGAGTTTGAGGCTGAGCTCAGGGCCAGCCTGAACTACAAAGCAAGACCCTGTCTCAAAAAACCTAAAAAAGAAAAAGAAAAAGAAAATGGACCCAGGGTGTAACACAGCAGCACAATGCCAGCCTGGCAAGTGGAAAGTCCTGAGTTCAGGCCCCAGTATCAAAAAAGAAGAAAGTGTAAGTAAAAGTACTAGCTAACCAGGTGTTCAATATCCCCAATTAGATTTTCTACTGACAGCAAACTTTTATAAAGTAATTACTAAATTATTCGTATAAAATTTAGGGTTTACTATGATAGAAATAAGTGAAAATGATTGAATGCCTACTTCAAGCTTCTAATGAAACTTCTCAAGTTTTAAAATACTAAACTAATAATCACTTAGAAATTACGAACTTCAGTATTTTAAAAATACTTCAGTAGATGGGCATGGTGGCCCATACCTATAAACTCAATACTTTGGGAAACTGAGACAGGAGAATGTCAAATTTTGATCAACTTAGTGAGTTGTCACAAAATAATTTATGGAAGGATTGGGATACAACTCAGTGCAAAGGCCCTGGGTTCAGTTCTCAGTACCATTAAAGCTGTTAAGATAATGGGGGCCGAGGATTTAGCTAGCGGTTCTGGTGCCTGTCTTGCAAGTGCAAGGGCCTGGGGTTCGATCCCCGGTAACCACATACGATACTGGGTGTGGAGACTCATGCCCGGGGCAATCAGTACCACATACCACAGTGCCGGGTGTGGTGGCTCAGGCCTGTCATCCCAGCACTCGAGAGGCAGAGGCAGGAGGATTGCTGTGATGTGAGTCTGAGGCTGAGCTTAGGGCCAGCCTGAACTACAAAGTGAGACCCTGTCTCAAAAAAATAAATAAATAAATAAAGCTGTTAAGGTAAGACAGGCATATAAGCAACATTCACAATATATTAACTAAAAAAAATAAATTTTACTATAACAAAATGCATATCTTATTTTCCAAAAATTATTCTTGCATATGGCTAGAATATTGTCTGAAGAAATACATACATCAAACAACCCTGAGTAAGAGATAATCACTTTCTGTAATTTCTTTCTATATACTTTTCTCTATAAGAAGTATGCTTATCTGAAATTTGTAAAATATATTATCAAAAGTTATACATGATTTTGTATATGCTAACTAAAAAAAACTAAGCAAAAGATTAACTGAGACAGGGTCTCACTTTGTAGTTTCTGTTTATATATAAGTAAATGACTATACTTTTTCCTTTGCTGAAAAGTTGGATTACACTAAATATATTGTTGAACAACTTTTTACTTCATCATATACCTGGATATAGTGTGTTCTACATTAGTCCTTTGTGTGGGGGTAGTACTGGGAACTGAAACCGGAACCTCCCACTAAGCTATTTTCCCAGCATTTTAAATTTTTATAGATTTATTTATTGTTTGTTTTGCAGAACTGGGAGTTTGTTTTGCAGAACAAGACCTTAGCTCTGAGCTAGATAACAGACCAAGACAAGGTCTCATTAAGTTGAGAAATTACTTTAGAACTTGCTAACCTCCTGCCTCAGCTTCTCAAGAGTCCTGGGATTACAGGTGAGTGCCACTATACCCCACTTAATTTTTTATTTTGAGACAAGGTCTTGCTAAATTTCCCACGCTTGTCTTGAACTTGCCATTCTCCTGGCTTGGCCTCCCATACAGCTGAGATAACAGGCATATATCCAACCATGTCAGTACATTCGTAAACATTATGACAATTGATATTGTTCAAATGATTTTTTGTTCAAATTTTTTAGTTGTTGGTTTTTTTTTTTCCAGACAAGGTTTTGCTATGTACTGCAGGGTAAGGCTGAATTAGGAAGCCCAGGCTGGCCTCGAATATCCCATTTCCTGGCTCGGCATACTGAGTATTAGGAATATAGGTGTGCTCTATTGCATCTGGCTTGACAATTTTTGTTCTTTTTGTTTGAAGCAGTTTTGCTATGTAATTCTGGCTGGCCTTGAACTTGTCATGTAGCCCAAGGTGATCTCAAACTATCATCTGTCCTTCTGCCTCACCACCCAAGTACTGGAATTACAGGTATGTACCATTACACCCAGCTTCTAGCTGGACTACTTTTTTAACCAGACATGATAAAATTATTTCTGTTCAAAATCCAATGCCAGGGCTGGGGACTTAGCTCAGTGCTTCTGGCGCCTGCCTGGTAAATGCGAAGTCCCAGGTTCGATCCTCAGTAACCACATAAAACAATGCTGAGTGTGGTGGCTCATGCTCATCAGCATTTGATCCTCAGTAACCACATACCATAATGCTGGATGTGGTGGCTCGCGCCTGTAATCCCAGCATTCAGGAGGCAGAGGCAGGAGAATTGTAGAGTTCGAGGCTGAGTTCAGGACCAGCCTGAACTACAAAGTGAGACCTTGTCTCAAAAAAAAAAAAAAAAAAAAAATCCAATGCCAGGTATGGTAGTACATACACCATTAATCTAGCATTCTGGGAATCTGAGGCAGGAAGATCAGAAGTTCAAGCTATGCCAGGGCAGTATAGCAAAATACTATCTCAAAAACATTAAAAAGGCTATAGGATATAGCCTTGAATCCAGTGCACATTACTGTTCTACCAAAAAAATGAAAACCAGTAACAACAAAAAATAATCCGAAAAACAAAACGAAACTAAGAAAATATACAACCCATTAGTCTTGAGTGCCCTCTACTGGGGGACCTTCGCTGTTAGTGGTATTAGCATGTTAAATTACAATTGATGGCAAAAAATACGTTAAACAGAATACTATGCTTTTCAGACTATGGAGAAATCTAAAAACTTAAAATATGTACGTTTTAGGCTGGGCATGATGATGCATGCCAGTAATACCACTGTTAGGGAGGCTAAGACAGGAGGACTGCTTTGAGTTTGAGGCTAGATGATGAGACTCTGTCTCAACAAACAAAATAAAACAACCAAAAAAATTTATGTTTTAAATTGTATAGAGAAAGTTCGTTAGTCTTGATATGTATTATGAGTATGTGCCACAAACTAATCAAAGTGAAAATAAAGGAATCAAAAGTTTCATTTTCTATTTTCCTCTCAGAGAAGTGAGAGTACTTCTGTCAATGGTAGAATGAGCTGCAGAGGACCAGGGATTTAGCTTAGTGGTGCCACCACCTGCCTTGCAAGCACAAGATTATGAGTTCAAACACTGGTACTGCAAAAAAAAAAAACAGAACAAGTTGCAGAGAGCAAAGTAATAGCAGTTAAACTTTTTTCTGGGGTACTAAGGATTAAACCACTTTTTTTTTAGGTTTTACTTTTGTTTGTTTTAAGAAAGGATCTCACTATGTAGTTCTTTTTTCAAGCTAGTCTTGAAATCACTGCATAGCCCAGGCTTGCCTCCGGCCTCAAGCTTCCCAAGAGCTGGATTTGCCACCACACTCCGCCTACTTCCTTTTTATCTCTTCACTTCTGTATTTCTATTTATTTCTCTCCTCACACTTCAGATCTAGAAAAGTTGGTTAAACCTCAGAGTATCCAGATTGTTCACATCATTTTTCTGAGTCTGTGAGTGTGTACTATGCAACAATCAAAAATGCATTAAAGGAAAATGAGAATTTGAAAAACATCCAATGGATTTAATTTTAAAAAAAAACTACTGCAATTACCAAATATAACATTTCTATATCAAAGTCTGTTTTATACAATGACATGTATAATGCTTGTTAATCTGAAGAAAAAATCACGTACTTCTGATTGGAATTAATTATTTGTAGACACCAATCCAAAATAAAACTAGCTTCAAAATTGTCTATCATTTTCTTTTAGTTAAGAAAATGTATTCTGCAACTTCTAGACATAGAAATTAATATGATATATTCTTGGTTTTATTTTATTTATTTATTTATTTATTTTTTTAAAGTTTTTTTTTTTTGAGACGGTCTCGCTTTGTAGTTCAGGCTGGCCCTGAGCTCAGCCTCCAAATCACACCACAGCAATACTCCTGCCTCTGCCTCCCGAGTGCTGGGATTATAGGCATGGGCTACCATGCCCCGCACTGTGGTATGTGATACTAGCTGCTGCTGGGGTGAGTCTCCACACCCAGTATTGTATGTGGTTAACTGCAGATTCAAACCCGGGCCCTTGCGCTTTGCAAGACAGGCGCCGGAACCACTGAGCTAAATCCCCAGCCCCAGATACATTCTTGATTTTAATAAAATTCTCTTGAATAGTAATACTTACAGCTAATCTATGATGATTTGCAAGCCTGATCATTTGCTGTGCTAAGCCATTTAGTAATCGAGTACGAAGGGATAAGTCATCAAGGTCATGACGAAAAGGAAAAGCAATGCCATCTATTATCACTAACCGCACCTAAATACAGAAGAGATAATAGGTTTGATATTAAAAATAAAAGAATCAAAATGGCATCCAAACAGCATACTCCATTAAAGAAACAAACCTTAGAATCCAAGGCTTTATTTCCAACTCTCCATAGAAAGGCTTTCTTTTGGAAAGTTATGAGTCAGTTTATCCAGTGATTTGTATAGTACTCATTAAATGTTTCGGGGTTTTTTTTAGGTTTTTTTGAGACAGGGTCTCGCTTTTGTGGTTCAGGCTGGCCCTGAGCTCAGCCTCAAACTCACATCACAATTCTCTTGCCTCTGCCTGCCGAGTGCTGGGATTACAGGCGTGAGCCACCACGCCCGGCACTGTGGTATGTGGTACTGGTTGCTGCTGGGTGTGGGTCTCCACACCCAGTATTGTTATGTGGTTACCGGGGAATCGAACCCGGGCCCTGGCGCTTGCAAGACAGGCGCCGGAACCACTGAGCTAACTCCCCGGCCCCAGTACTCATTAAATGTTAAAACATAGAGCTGGGTGGGGAGATAAAGACACATGGCTGTAATCCCAGCTGCTGTAGAAGCTAAATCAGGAGGACTGTGAATTCAAGGTCAGCCCATACAATATACTGAGATCCCATTTCAATAAAATAAAAGCTAAAATGTAATCTGGCATGACAATTTATTAATAAAGCTTAATTCTTATACCTCTGGTTTCAGCTCTTTAGCTGAGACAGAAAGACCATTTATGCCCACCTGTTCAAGACTAGCCTACACAACATACTGAGATTTCATCTCAAAGAAGTTGAAAAACAAAAATCTTTTCAAATATTAAACAATAACATCTTCTTTAATGGGCTTCTTTGATCCTCCAATAGTGACTGGATAACGAACACACACTACCATATAGTCTATATTGCCTAGGCTGCTCCCAAAAGATCTTCCTGTCTTTGCCTTCTGAATAGTTGGAACTAAAAGCTCACTATATTCAGCTAACAATGTTTTAATGTTTTAACTTGCTAATTTTTCCAGGCTAGGCATAAACTTCCAATTCTCCAGGGCTGGGGATATATATCGCTCAGTCATACCACACCAGCCTAGCAAGCACAAGGTCCTGAGTTCCAAAAACTTCCAATCCTCTTGCCTCAGCCTCCCAGAGTGCTAAAATTACTGGTGTGTGCCACCACTCCTCGCTCCTTTGTAATTCTCAAATAAGAGTCTTGGCTGAATTGCTGAATTCAAACCGGTGATTCTCTTGACTTAGTCTCTAAAGTACCTGGGATTACAGGTGACTAGCTAGACGATTCATTTCTTCATTTCTATGCTGTTTTCCCATCAATCATGTTCTTCTATAACATCAAGGAAAATGAAAGAAACAGTCTCTGCTACTACTAGGTTCCTGAAACTTCAGACTATTTGGAACTTCAGTCTTAGAATTTTGTAATTATTTCTTCACAGATTCAACATATTCCATAAAACTGCACCAAATTCATATGTATTTACAAAAGTTAATTATTAAATTTTCATTTAAAAAAAAGTCTCCTGAGGGCTGGGACTACAGGAATGTACCACCAGATCTAGCTTTTTTATTTTTCAAGTAAATTTATTTTGTTTTTAAACTAAACATTTGTATCTATGTGTAAAATGTATCAATGAATGTTTAGCTTCAAAAATAAGATCTACTTTATTTTTTTTAAAATGCATGGTGTGGTGACCCATGCCTGTAGCCCCAGCCTCAGGAGGCTGAAACAGGATAATCACCATGAAGTTTAAAAAGATTAGACATTTAAATCTATAGATAAGAATTCAGAAATAAATTCACACATCCGTAGTCAACTAATTTTAAATTTTTAAAATACTGTAAAAGCTTGGACTAGAAATAACTTCTACACACCTGTTCTGCAAGTATTCCATACAACAAGCAAACATTTACAAATTTTAACTTGATAAACGACATGTCTTGCATTACAAATAGTATGTGATGCCGAATATCACATGATAACTACACCAATGCTTTGTTCTTTCGCTCTCACTCTCTCGCTCACACAGGATTGTGGATGACTGTCCCCCAACAGCAAGAGTTTATAGAGGTCTCATCTCCTGACTTATGGAGCAGGACGAGAAAAGGCAGAGGACTCTCTTCCTTCAAATGCGATTAGCGCAATGTCTAATGCGGGAAACAATGCAAAATTTTGTAGCAAAGCACCACCTGAATAAGATAGCAGTGTGAGTAATGAATCTGTTTAATAACAATGCAATGTCACATTTCCACAAAATCCTCAAAGGAGGGAAAAGTAAGTCTCATTGCATAAGCTCCTTGAAAAAGATTCCACTGAGCCAATAGATAGCAATGATTCCTTTAATGATAGTGAAAGTTGTCCTATGGCAATGAAGGTGTTCAAAGGTAGGTGCAGCTTGTTTATTTTTCTTTATATTTTGTATTTTCTTTACTATTTTGTATTATATTACAGAATTGTAATCATTTCATTTTTGTATGAATATTTTTGAGTTGTAGAACCAAACATTTGAGTTCCCATTATTCTTATGAGAAATTTGCTTTGATATATGAGTGCTCTGGATTACAAACTTGTTTCCTCAACAAATTATGCTAACAAATCAAGGTTTAACTGTGTATTATTTAAATTTCAAAACTTCACATACATATATACACATATACATGGATAATATGTATTTAAGTATCTTTGAAATTAAAGTTTGAATAATGTACAAATACATGTGCAAAATAAATATAAATTGTAGGGTACCAAAGGAGATTGGTTTTGACTTTAATTTTATGCTACTATTTATTTTTTTTTTCATGCTTATCAAATACCTCAAAAGATAGCTGGATAGTAATATTTTAGTTTTTTGGGTTTTTTCCCTTCACTAGTTCAATCCTTACCTTTGAGTGATCTGAAAGGAAATCAGAAAGGAGATAAACTTGTGCCAGTAGCTCTGTGTAATCGTGACAACGAAAATAATAAATATGGGAAAGAATATTTTCAAGAGTGAAATCCTCCAAAGCTTTTTGGTGTTCTGAAATAAACAAGAAAACAACCTTCAGCAACCTTAATTAACTTTTACTTGTTTTTTTGAGACAAGGTCTCACTTTGTAGTTCAGGCTGGCCCTGAGCTCACTCTGTAGCCCAGGCAAGCCTCGAACTCACAGCAATCATCCCACCTCTGCTGGAATTACAGACATGAGCCACCACGCCCAGGATTGTGATAGTGTCACTGATTACTGGGAGGTCCACGTCCAGCACTGTTGTATGTGGTTACTGGGGATCAAACTAGGGATCTTGCATATGCAAGGCAGGTGCCAGAACCACTGAACGAAGTCCCTGGCCATGGTTTGGTTTTTTAAGACAAGGTCTCACTCAGTTGTTCAGGCCAGCTTTAAAGTCACTACTATAATCCAGGCTTGTGTCATGGCAAGTGCTGGAATTACAGGCATGTGCCTCTAGGCCCGGCTAGTTTTACTTGTTCTAATAGGCTGACAATTGTTAAAAAAAAAAAAAAATACTCTTTAATAACCCAGAGGCTATATTTTGTGTAACCAACTTTATTTGAAAGATGACAAAATTATAGCATACTTACTATAAACTATCATTTCATAATTCCTGACCTCTTTTCACACATTTTCCATTGTTTCCTTATGTATTAGGCTATCTAGAAATTATTAATTCACATATGAAATCACAGTTTTATTTGTTTTCTGAAAGGGTCTTGCTAAACTGCCCAGTTGCTAAGGGCTCAGGTTATAGGCAAGTACTACCATGTCTGACCTAACTAGTGCTTTAATGTCTGATTTTTCATACCTCTAGTTATAGGCTTCTGTTGATGAGAAGCAACATAAGTTTCTCTTATTATTTTCATAAGACGAGAAATTAAGAAATAAAGGGTAAACATTCAAATGAAGTATACTTCCCTTGAATGGTATATAATATTTAAGTAGAAACAACGATAATAAAATGCTTAGATTAGATCAATAAATAACAACTGGTTTGGTATATATTTAAGAGAGAATCCAATTAATTACTGCAATTTAAAATGTACAGAAAAAGAAAGAAAAAAAAATATACAGTGCCAGGTGCAGTGGTGCACATCAGTAATCCTAACAATCTATCCTTTGAGTGAGTTTGAAGCCAGCTCAAGCAACTTAGAAACACTCTGTCTTAAAATAAAAATAAACAGGGCCGGGGAGTTAGCTCAGTGGTTCCGGCGCCTGTCTTGCAATCACAAGGGCCCGGGTTCGATTCCCCGGTAACCACATAACAATACTGGGTGTGGAGACTCACACCCAGCAGCAACCAGTACCACATACCATAGTGCCGGGCGTGGTGGCTCACGCCTATAATCCCAGCACTCAGCAGGCAGAGGCAGGAGGATTGTGATGTGAGTTTGAGGCTGAGCTCAGGGCCAGCCTGAACCACAAAGCGAGATCCTGTCTCAAAAAAAAAAAAACACCTAAAAATAAATAAATAAATAAATAAATAAAAATAAACAAATAGGGTCAGGGATGTAGCTCAGTGGAAAGACCCTGGGTTTGTTACCAAAAGCACAAAATAATTAAATAAAATACAACAAAGGAAACAGTTAAATCAGAAACTATCTACTTTGACAAGAAAAGGACTTAAACTTACAAGGACAAGAATTTGAATATAAATGGTCTTTTTAAAAAATATGTTTTAGCCAGGCTAGTTCTAATTCCAGCATGCTAAAAAGTTGAGGCAGGGCTGGAGATTTAGCTCAGTGGCTTCAGCGCCTGTCTTACAAGTGCAAGGGCTGTGGTTCAATCCCTGGTAACCACATACAACAATGCTGGATGTGGAGACTCACGCCCACCAGTAATCAGCACCACATACCACAGTGCCTGCAATGATGGCTCATGCCTGTAATCCCAGCACTCGAGAAGCAGAGGCAAGAGGATTGCTATGAGTTTGAGGCTGGGTTCAGGACCAGCCTGAACTACAAAGTGAGACCTGGTCTCAAAAAAAAAAAAAAAAAAAAAATGTTGAGGCAGAAGGATCACTAAGTTCAAGACAGGCTGGGCAACATAGTGAGTTCACAAAGTCAAGTCTCAAAATTAAAACATGAAAATAGGGCTGATATAGCTCAGTGGTAGAACTCAATACCTAGTATGGAGGAAAAAGAAATGTTTTTAATGTTTTATATTCAGTTTATTTCCATATATCATGTGCAAACAAACTTTAATGATAGACTCAATGAAGCTATAAAGTAAATCACACACTATTCAAAGCCTCAAAAGTCCAATCAGCTTAAATTCCAAACATTTCTAGATGCGGCTTTGAAAACCATCTTTCATTTTTGGAAAACACAGGATGGAAGTCAATCTACACTGAATGCATTTATCAACATTGACTTAGACTAAGTGTACACAATAGCAACTTAGAATATGGGGCTTTGAAGTCATACACTGAAATGCTGAGAAAGGTTCTGTCCCAAAGGTACTAAAGTAAGAAATGAAAATTATAAAAGAAGAGCCCAGTTTAGGCTGTGGCATTTTTCGTTTTATAACAGAAATATGATAACTTAGCACTGTTAAGTCATTAAGCTTCCCAAATAGTCTTTTTGCTGAGATACAAGATGCGTACAAATGCAAATTACCTTTATTATACTCGAGAAAAGGAGGACAATTTGTTTGTTAACTTACCCTCTTCCGTACGCACTCCTGCTATAAGCTGAAGGTGTTGAATGCAGGCAGTAGCAAGGTCTACTACTCTCTCAACCATAAAACTTCCTTCTGTATCAATGAAAATGGCTTCACCTGCTACTCCGCCAAAACATTCTGGTATCTGCACATCTACTGCCAGCTGCATACTGTCAAGAAATAAATCAAATAACCAAATGATTGTCATCGTCACCCAAGGCAGTGTTTTTCAAACTCCAGATAACAACCAGTGAGGCGCCTCTGAAAGTGCTTTTAAACATAAATACAATATCCAAAGCAATAGGAATGGCTAACTCTCCACACCTCAAGATGTCTGAGAACCAACTGATGCTAGGAGTAGAGGGAATGGGGCATCCAACAATCAAAATTAAGGCCTTTCTGTGTTGTTTAGGCTTCTAGAAATAGAACCCTTTCTTACAAGGCACAAATCTTTCACATGTTTGAATTAATAGTCTGTTTATTCTAGTAACCACAGTAGAACACTACAAAAGAAACATTTTTGTTAAGAAGCTAGATTTTGTTTGATGTACAACTAAGAGTCAGATGAGCCTTTTTTTTGCTCTCTTGACTATACATTTAAAGAACAATATTACTTACATAAAATGTTATTAGCCCACCCTCAAGAAAGGAAAGCCTTATTTTACCATAATTGTGTTTTTCCAACACCTGGCGCACCACAGATTTCTGTTGTTTTCATTAAGGGTATGCCACCTCCAAGAATATTATCTAGTGCTGAACAGAAGGTAACTATGAAGCCTTGGGTGTGCTCCTGCTCAAGAAGATCCAGGGCTGTACACTTCCTGCATGAAGTATCAGGTGTACTCTCATTTCTTGGTTTATTTGTGAGACACTCTCTTCTTAAAATTTGCAGAGTTTCTAAGGCTTCCTCTTTAGAGATCCCAACTTCTGAAAGTAAAATAAGAAATAACAACACTGATTTCAGAGATTTGAAAATCTAGTACAATAATGGTCTGTCTTCATCAATTTTAATTTTTAGATAACCAAGCGACGCTAAGCATGTAGCTCAGTGATAGCGCTTTAACCTAGTATGTAGAAGGCCTAGGTTACACCCAGCATTATAAAAGGAAAAAAAAAATCCCTAAAACATCTTTCTGTATTCATCAGTAACAGCACAAGCCTGGGCATAACATAGCATTGTGAGCACAATTACAGTGACCACAGCTAGCATCATTTTTGTGCTCTCAGGACAATGGTTCCACCAACAAATAATCTTTAATGGTCTGGAAAATGAGGCTTGAGGCTTTTCAGAGAATTACATGAGGAAATTGGTGTGCAACTACTCTGGAGGCTAAAGCAGAAGCATTGTAAGTTCAAGGCCAGCCAGGGAAACTTACAGAGACCCTTCTCAAAATAAGTAAGGAGGGGCTAAGGATGTGCACAGGGGTAAAAGGCCCTGAGCTTCAAGTTCTTTTGCTGCCAGAAGGGTGTGAGGGCTTGCTATTGTTTTCTTATAAAGTAATACTCTCTTTTTAGTGTCTCTAGTCCCATAAGAATCCTTTTCTGGAATTTTATCTCCACTCCCTTGAATCTCACAACATCGAAAAATATACAGTCTGCTTCCCAATTGTAGCACCACTTGATCCTAACCATTTTCATGAAGTTACATAACCTCTAGTAGATGGTTATCTCACCTATATAATGAATTTATTAATTCAGGAAAAAGAATTCTTTTGAGTGTAAACCAGATGATCCTGAAAGTATTCAGCAGGCAATGGGACAAAGAAAACAATTTGAAATGTTTTACGATCTTTTCTCTCTTTTCTAGAGAGAGTCTCGCTTAATTGCCCAGGTAGACTTGAGAATCCCATTCTTTTGATTCAACTTCCTAATTAGCTGAGATTACAGGCTAGCATCGCCACCCCCGGCCAGACAACTTTGAAGGGGAGTCAAAACCCGTTTCTCGTCATTAACTCAGCAGGGACCGCAGCAAGCCGCTGAAAACAGAATGAAGCTTTGAAGGCGGGAAAATGCCTCAGCTTGTTGTCGCAAGTAGTTACCTTTGCTAAGTTCGGTGGGTTTCATCTCTAGGAGTTCCTCAGCACTCTGGAAACCTGCAGACACCAGCTTCACCCGCACCGCTGAAGACAGCGGGAAACTCAGTAAGTCGCGCTGCATTTCAAACCCTGCGCACAAGTACGAAATCGCCCAGACCCAGGACCATTAAAACCCGGCGGGTCTTAAACACAAGCCCGCGCGCTGTGACGTCAGACGTAAGGCGGAAGGGGCGGGGCTAGCCCCAGTAGGCTCTGCTGCTGAAATCCTGCACGTTGTCACACTTTAGCGCGGGACCCTTCATGACTGTTCAAATCTTATCCCAGATTTGTCCATCAAGTGTCACATGCATTCTGCCAGATGTGATGGCACACGCCTGTAATCCCAGCTATTGGGATGGATGAGACAGAAGTCTCACTGCAACACAGCCCTGCCTCAAAATAAATAGGGCTGGAGGGACGAGGATTTAGCTCAGTGGTTCCGGCACCTGTCTTGCAAGCGAAAGGTCTGGACTTCCATTCCCAGTAACCACATACAACAACACCGGATGGTGGTGACTCACGCCCACCAGCAATCAGTACCACATATCACAGTGTTGTGTGTGGTAGCTCACATCTGTAATCCCAGCACTTGGGAGGCAGAGGCAGGAGGATTGCTGTGAGTTCCAGCCTTGCCTGGGCTGCATAGTGGGCTCAGGGCCAGCCTGAACTACAAAGCAAGATCGTCTCCAAAAAATATAAAAATAAATAAGATTTTTAAAAGGCTGAGAATGTAGCTGGGTGCAAAACCCTGGGTTTTCACATAGTTAAGGGGGAAAAATGCACTTGCAGACGACAATGTGTGCTTTCTTAAGGGTAGGAAGAAAAGGGTACATCTGGAGACCAAAAAGATGAATGAAGACCAGAGAGCCAGGCCCAGGAGCCCTACACATATTCTTGTCTCCATTGACTAGTTGGGTGGGACCTGAGAGTCATTGCGAGGTATGCGCTAAGTGGGTACAGTGGGAATAAAAAGGAATACTAGCCAGTTACCTATTCCCCTCCCTGTGTGCAAACTCCAGGAAACCATCAAGTAAGGATCCCTCCGCGTCTTTGAGATAGTCTATGTAGTTCAGGCTGGCCCAGAACTCACTACCTGGCCCAGGCTGACATCAAATTTGCGGTGATCCTTCTGCCTCAGCCTCTTCAGTGATAGGTTAACAGATGTGCACCACCATGCCTAGGATCCTCTCTCTCTTTGAGACAAGATCTCATTGACTTGGCCAAGTTGATCTCGAACTCACTGTAATACAGGCTGACCTCAAACTACGTAGCCCACGATGGCCTGGAATTTGCCATCCTGCTTCACCCTTTTCCTAATCAGAGCTGGGATTATAGATGTGCACCATTGCACCCACTCAAACCCCACTCTCTTGACTCTTCTTGCCAGCCGTCCCCCTCGCCGGCCCCCCCTTCCCGCTCTCGCCAGGCATTGTGGGTTATCCACCTCCACATCCGCGTGGGCCGTTAACGCCCAGTCCCCGCCCCAACCCATCTACCCACGCCTTACCGCGTGCGGCTTGCAGCGTGGAGGCCGCGAGACCCTCGACACCCTCGTCTCGGCGCTCGCAGCAGGCCCCTGTGGAGCAGCGGCGGGGAAGGTGAGCTGGGACCCACCCCGCGGGGTGCTGCCCCGAGAGACAGGGTTGAGGTGCGGCGTGGGAAAGGGGCCTCGGGCCCCGCGGGTGACCGCTCGGCCAGGGCGCCACGCTGGGGTTAGCTGGGCCACGGGGAGGCGGTCTGCGGGTGTCCGGGGCGCTTCCGGGAGTGACCTGTTTCCTGCCCGTGGACGAAAGTTCTCGGCCTGGAGTGTTCTTCCGCACTTAAGGGGCTGAAGTGTTGCAGATCAGGGGCCCTTGAAGTACCGAGGAGGGCAGAGATGAGCGTGGATTGGGCCCGGCCTTAGATCCAGTCGTTTTCGAACGCCCCTTACCCCTGGCCCAGCCATCTGCCATCAGAGTTTAGGGCATAGTTTTCTATGAAGCCAAAATTCAATACTAGAACGCTTTTGTAAGGACAGGGTCTAGCTAATTTTCCCTGGCTGGCCTGGAACTTGAAATCCTTCTCCTTCAGCGTTGGTAGCTGTGTTAACAAGTTTGTGCCACTATGCTGGGCCACCTAGACTCTTTTACTCCCTCAAGCTACCTACACGTTGTATGACCTTCCTATAAGGGGAAAATGGCAGAAACGTTCCTTTCTCATTTAGTAGGTCAGGAAAAGTAGGAAGACTGATCCAAATGTGGTTACTATATGGACAGGGCTTAACTTAGGAGTTACATCTGGTTTCTCAGTGGGAATCATACAGAGAGTAAGCAAATTATTGGATAAAGGAGAAGTGTGTTCCGAAAGAGCAGTAGCTCTTCAGTTTGGTCAAACTCAGTGGAAATGATCACGCTGTGAATTTTGTCATCAGGAGTGGAGTGTTAGGAACCTGGTGGAATCTGTGTAGCTGTACATTTAGACGCCATTGATGTCCTATCATCCTTCATTTGTTTTTATAATAATTATAATTTTAGTCATCATCCTATGTTGAAACTTTCAGTGTAGCTCCTGTATCAGTCCCTGGCAACCACTATTCTGTTTTATGTTTTTACGGGTTTGGTTCTCCTTGATAGAGATCCCATGTGAGTGAAATAATGTAGTATTTGTTCTTCCTCAACTGACTTATTTCGCCTAGCATAATTTCCTCAAGATTCATGTGTGTTGTTGCATGTATCAGAATTTCTTTTCTGGTGGAGATTTAACTCAGTGGCATCATACTTGACTTGAAAGTACAAAGTCCTGTGTTCAGCCCCTGGTACCAAAAGAAAAAAACAAAATTTTCTTTTGTACCAGGAATTCAGGGCCTTGCACTTGCCAGACCCCTCTTTTCTTTTTAAGACTGAATATTAACAGTGTTTTGTGCATTTCCACTTTTTTTTTTTTTTTTTAACTTGTGCTGTGGCTAAACCTAGAGTGTGACCCACAGTAAGGCATGTGTTTTCTACCGCTGGGCTGAACCACAAACCTCAGTTTTCACATTTTGTTTATCCATTTATATCTTGTGGATGGACTGCTGGATTGTTCTCATTTCTTGGTTCTTGTGAATAGTGCTTCTGTGAATATCTGTATATTTTTGTCTACTTTTTTTTGTTTGTGGTATTAGGGATTGAACCCAGTGTAAATTAGATAAACAGCCTACCACTGAGCTAAGCTATCTATTCAGGCCTTCTCTTTCTTTTTCGTTTTTGTGGATTTTTTCTTTTTTTTAGGTTTTTTTTTTTTGAGACAGGGTCTCGCTTTGTAGTTCAGGCTGGCCCTGAGCTCAGCCTCAAACTCACATCACAGCAATCCTCCTGCCTCTGCCTTCCAAGTGCTGGGATTACAGGCGTGAGCCACTACATCTGGCACTGTGCTATGTGGTACTGATTGCTGGTGGGGTGAGTCTCCACGCCCAGTACTGTATGTGGTGACCAGGGATCGAACCCGGGTCCTTGGGCTTTCAAGACAGGCGCCAGAACCACTGAGCTAAATCCCCGGTCCTTTTGTGGATTTTTTAAGACAAAGTCTTACCATATAGTTCATTCAGTCAAGCCTCAAATTCACGGCAATCTTCCAGCCTCAGCATCCCAAGGACTAAGATTATAAAATGCGCTGCCATGCCCAGTCCTTCCTTTCTTTATCGCACTATGGTATATTGAGCTTTGGGCCATTATACTAAGGTACATCTCCAGCCCCCTTTTTTTTTTTTTTTTGAAACATAGTCTTAGCTGCTGAGTCACCCAGGCTGGGCTCAAACTTCTGATCCTCCTGTCTGAGCCTCCCAAACTGATGGGAATTACAGGCATGCATGATTGCATCTGGCCCTTGTTGTGTTTGTTATTTTTGAAGAAGTGCCTTGCTATATAGTTCAGACCGGCCTTGAACTCACTATGTGGCCTAGGCTGGCCTTGAATTCTCAGTGACCCTCCTGACTCAGCTTTCCAAGTAGTGAGGTTACAGGGATGCTCCACCATGTCCAACCTGGCTTTTTTTTTTTTTTTTTTTTTTTTTTGGCGCAGGCCCTTACTAAATTGTCCAGGCTAGTGTCAAACTGTTTTGATCCTCTTGCTCTACCTCCTGCATAACTGGAAATGCAGGTGTGTAGTACCTCACTTGGCTTTTGCTTGTTAGCTTGACTTTTATTTAAATGCTAATTTGTTGGGTCAGTGAATTAGCTAGTGGTTTGAGAGGTCTGCCTGGCAAGTACAGGGATCCGAGTTTGATTATCAGTACCACATACCACAATGCCGAGCGTGGTGGCTCATGGAGTAGAGTGTAATCCCAGCACTGGAGAGAAAGACGAAGACAGGAGGATTGCCGAGAGTTCAAGGCTGGCCTGGGTTACATAGTGAGCTCAGGGCCAGCCTGAACAAAAAGTGACACCTTGTCTCAAAAAAAAAAAAAAAAACATAAATTCTGATACTAAGCAGAGGAGTCTAAATTTGAAGGGCTTTTTGATTTTTTTTTTTTTTTTTGAGACAGGGTCTTGCCGTGTAGTTCAAGCTGGCCTTGAATTCATCATGTAGCCCACGCTGGCCTCAAACTAGAAATGATCCTCCTGCTTCAGACTCCTGAGTGCTGGGGTTATCAGCACGCACCACCACACCTGCAATAAATGTCAACTATTGCTCTTGAGGATGATTTTTAAAAAACATATACCTACAACAAATTAGTACGTATGTATGTATGTATGTATGTATGTATTTATTCGGAGACAGGGTCTCTCTTTGTAGTTCAGGCTAGCCCTGAACTCACTCTGTAGCCCCAGCTAGCCTTGAACTCATAGCACCCCACCCAGCATTGTAGTATATGGTAACAAGGATCGAATTCAGGACCTTGCACTTGCCAGGCAGATGCCAGATCTACTGAGCTAAATCCTAGGCCCTCAGAATCTTATGTTTTTGAGGTAGGTGTGGTAGTAAAAAAAAAAGCTAGGGATGTAGCTCAGTGAGAAGGCGGGTATTCAGTCCTCAGTAATACAGACAAATATTCTTTTTTTTTTTTTAAGGTTTTTTTGAGACAGGGTCTCGCTTTTTGTAGTTCAGGCTGGCCCTGAGCTCAGCGTCAAACTCACATCACAGCAATCCTCCTGCCTCTGCCTCACGACTGCTGGCATTACAGGTGTGAGCCACCATGCCTGGCACTGTAGTGTGTGGTGCTAATTGCTGCTGGGGTGAGTCTCCACACCCAGTATTGTTATGTGATTACTGGCGATCGAACCCGGGTCCTTGCAAGATAGACGCTGGAACCACTGAGCTATATCCCCGGCCCTACAGACAAATATTCTACCTTTTTAAAAAAATATCCTAATAGAGTAAGTTTTCAAAGTTCACAGACATTTAATTAAGAGTTCTGTGTGTATTCATAAATGAGAATAATCTATCGATTCTTTTTGCTTTGGGCAATAGTTATTCAGTGAACTAAAATGCCTCTTCACCTTTTTGTTCTAATTTATATATTTAACAAACATATATGTTTCTTTATATTTTCTAATCAAAGAGATAATTATGACATTCCTTAAGAGATATTAAGGTCTGGGCTGGGGATTTAGCTCAGTGGTTCTGGCGCCTTCCTTGCAAGCACAAGGCCCTGGGTTCAGTCCCTAGTAACCACACACAACAATGTCAGGCATGGTGACTCGCACCCACCAACAATCGGAACTATATACCACAGTGCTGAGCGTGGTGGCTCATGCCTGTAATGCCAGCACTTGGGGGAGGGAGAGGCAGAAGGATTGCTAAATTTGAGGCTGAGGTTAGGACCAGACTGAATACAAAGCGAGACCCTATCTCAAAAACTAAAAAAAAAAAAGAAGATATTAAAGTTTGCAGGGTACCTGTGAAGATAACATTGGTAACATTTCTCTTAAACTGCTTGAAGGATAAGAAAGGAGAGGGCAATCACCTTTTGCCTTAAGGCGGAACCTCTTCTGCAGATATTTTAGTAAGTGGGCAATAACAATGACATTCTTATGAAATGCTGAAACGGGAACTGAAAATTATTGGCCCCTAAGGACTCTGTACTCGGTTTAAGAAGGCAGTGCTAGACACAAATCTTCTGAAACCAGTGTTTAAGATTTGAGAATGATTTGCTTTTTTTGAGGAATCCAATAAGGATCTAGGGAATTTAGGAGTTTCTTGTATGCTAAATTATCCAGGGATCCAGTCCTGGATTTCAGTGACTTCTGTAAAAAGGTGGCTGGCTGACCCTGAGCTGTAGTGTTGAGTATAGGCAGGTTTAAGGATGTAAAAATATGCTGTACATTCCTGCTTTGGAAGGGAGATACTTATTATGAAGGTGGTTTTCAACAATAAGTATCTGATATTGCATTTTAGAAGTGGGATCCTGTGAACTTTTCCCTAGTTTTCTTTGTTTGGAATTAAAAGCTGGGAGCAGTGGTACACACCTGTAATCTCAGCCTTTGGCAGACTAAGGCAGGAGGTTCACTGCAAATTCAGGTCATCTTGGGCTACATAGTGAGCTCCAAGCCTGAACTACATAGCAAGACTTTGTCTCAAAAAACAAAACAAAACAAAACAAAAAATTAGTATTTGCATCAGAGATCTTGGCACATACTTGTAAACCCATCTACTTGGGAGGCTGAAGCAAGAGAGGTTCTCCAAGTTCAAGGTCAGCATGGTCAACTGAGACCACGTTTCAAAACAAGTCTGAGATACAGTTCAGAACTCTCTGGTCTCAATCCCCAGGGATGCCACCAGTGCCACCCCAAAAAACAGAAAAGGAAAGAAAAGAAACATTTGTGTAACTGATCTTTCAAGTAAAAATGATCAGTGATTATTTGTTGCCTGTTTGAAAGAGCAGTTTGTACCTGTTTCACATTTTGTACACACATTTATTTATTCATCATTCATTTATTCAGAGACAGTGTCTCCCTATGTAGTTCAAACTGGCCTTGAACTCACTGGGTAGCCTAGGCCCGCCTCAAACTCACAGCAATCCTCTTACCTCAGCCTCCTGAGTATCGAGGTTGTAGGCAAGTGCCACCACACGTGGCCAGACTTATTTTTTAGCAACACGTGCCCTGGATTTTCAGTGAACAGCTATTCCTTATGTATTTTTTACTACCTGTTAAATGATGGTTCACCCTTACAACCAAGGCATGCAGTTCAGACTTATGACCCACTACTCAGATTTGCAATCTGTGTTTTTCTTTTTGCACAGTTCTGTACATCTTATTGATAAGGCCTCAGTGTCTTTTGCACAATATACCTTTTTTATATAGTACTATACATTTTAAAGCTGATTGTACAGTACAACACAGTCATATAGTTTTATGTTGTAATATGTTTCAATACTGCATGTAAGAGTTGTCCAAACAAGGACAAAGTCATCACGTTGGAGTTTCCTTTGACCTTTTCTTTGTTTTGAAGATTATAGTGTACATTATATAAACAATTCCTCATTTAGTGACCAATTTGCTTAATGACCTCGTGACAGGAGCTAAACTCAGTGGTTAAACGAGGAGTGTCTGTAAGTTCACCAAGCATATTGTGCTAATGAACACAGCATTCATGAAAAGACAGATGTCTTCAAAATATATATTATTTCTAGAATGTCTGATACTGGGGAAAGATACTGCATAGATACTTGACATTTATTGAAGCAAAACTATCCAAAAAATGTATAATTTTCCTGCTTTGATGCAGAAGAGAGTAATTTGGAGTTCATTTTTATGAGATGTGGTGACCACGTACAGTACAAGTAGAACTGCTACCCAAAGGGTAGACAGATTTGTCAGTGCCCTCTGTAGTGGGCTCAGTTCTGGGGAATGTTTGCTTTCCAACAGTTCTTCAGATGATAATAAAACCGATCCATTTGAAGTTAAATAAATTCTCAGATATAAACACACTCTTGTTTTTTGAGACAGGGTCTTGCTTTGTATATCCAAAACGAGCCTCAAATTCACAGCAATCCTCCTGCCTCTGCCTCCTGAGTGCTGGGATTACAGGCGTGAGCCACCACGCCCAGCACTGTGGTGTGTGGTTACCAGGAATTGAATTTGGGACCTTGCACTTGCCAAGCAGATGCCTGAACCACTGAGCTAAATCCCTGGCCTATAAACACTTTTCTTTTTTGAGACAGGGTCTTGCTTTTGTAGTTCAGGCTGCCCTGAACTCAGCCTTGAATTCACAGCAATCTTCCTGCATCTGCCTCCCCAGTGCTGGGATTACAGGTGTGAGCCACCACCCCGACACTGTGGTATGTGGTACTGATTGCTGCTGGGTGTGAGTGAGCACACCCAGTATTGTTATGTGGTTACCAGGGATTGAACCCAGGACCTTGTGCTTGCAAGGCAGGCTGGAACCACTGAGCTAAATCCCT
This sequence comes from Petromus typicus, assembly GCA_004026965.1. Lineage (NCBI taxonomy): Eukaryota > Metazoa > Chordata > Mammalia > Rodentia > Petromuridae > Petromus > Petromus typicus. The sequence goes on from PVIR01020274.1 coordinate 29,188, forward strand.
GGCCCCAGAGATGGAGTCTTATACTCTCAATAGTCGGAATGCAGCAAATGTTTGTTGAGTGAAGGAATGAGTCCAATGGGCTAGTCTAAGGACTCATTCATTCAGTGGGATCAGATAAATGTGGTGTGACACTGAAAGTTAGCCTTTCTGTGTCTGTTTTCACACCTGTAAGGGCAGAGATAGATAACCACAGTAGCTACCTCAAGTGGGCTTGGTAGTCCATCCCTGTAATCCCAACAGTATAGGAGGCTAAGGTAGGGGGATCACAAGTTTGAGTCCTGCCTGGAAAACTTAGCAAGATCTTATCTTTTAAGAAAAAAATATCTCTGTGTGGCTATGATGATTAATTGGTTATTTTATGTAAGATTTAGCATGATGCCTTGCATATAATAAGTACTATATGAGTGTTGGCCACTGCTACATTTTAAAAATTACTACCAGATGTGATCCACACTCTAAAGCTATGCATCTGATTTCTATGCTTGTAAAATGAAACGTCCCTAGTGCTGCAGAAGGCTCCATAATGAAAAGCAGCAGTTATACATGGTAATAAGCTCTTTACCAGCAGTATTATATAGGCAAAAGAAGAGCAGGGCTTGTGGTGGAGAGTAGAAGTGCGTCCCTTGTGCTGATGTCATCTGTAGACATGGGTGATAAGTAAATGATTCTGGTGCAAATTGGAAAAGCTGATGCTTCTACACTTGTGTTTCATAAAGTATAATTTGGGTGTTTCAGAAGTTGCCGCTCAACACAAATGTTTCTGAATGTGAGTCCCTGTGATGTCACTATAGAGAGCTCTTAGTAACTGTTTATGTTCAGACCGTGGTAAGTCGTGCCATACACACCAGGCTGTGAAGGGCTGCAGGCCTGACAACTCAGGGTTAGGTGCCAAGGGAGATACTATGATCTTGAAGGTGGTTTTCCCAGGGTGATGTTCATCCATTGTACTCCAGATGTGCTGTCCCCCATGATGTCCTCAAGGGTGTGTTTTGTGTGATTGAGGAAGATACCAAAACCCTAAAGCTGGTTTTCCCAGAGTTAGGTCCATCCATTGCCTCTGAATGTATTGATCCTGCTGATGTCCACCGCTATGTTTTGTGACCACGAGGGGCTGCCCTTGTCCTTTCCCTTGATTATCTGGTTCCAACGGCAAGCTTAGCGTTTGAAATTTAGACAGAGGAAAATGTCTGTTCATTATTGGATTTTTAAGATGTGTGTCTGTCTTAACTGATTCTTCAGACTATGATCTTGATACTGTAAGGAGAATTCATCTCTGCATTATTGCTTGCATTCATAGGATATACTATGGTACTACCATGGTAGAATACAGTACAGTACCAGGATAATGGTTGCTACATCAAACATTTAAAATGGTGTGACTGTTCATCAGTACAAGTAATAATTTAAAGATGGATGATTTTCATCATGAATAGTGCTAAAAAATTCAAGATTTTGGAGGCTGAGGCAAGAAGATCACATAGTAAGCCCAGCCAGAGCAATGAGGGAGACCCTGTATCCAAAGAATAAAAGCAGGAGCCAGGGATTTAGCTCAGGGGTCCTGGCACGTGCCTTACAAGCACAAGGTCCCTAGTTAGATCCCTGGTAACCTCATACATCAGTGCCCAGCATGGTGATTCACACCCAGCAGTAATCAGTACCACATACCATAGTGCTGGGCGTGGTGGCTCACACCTCTAATCCCACCACTCAAGAGGCAGAGGCAGGAGGATTGCTGTGAGTGTGAGGCTTGCCTGGAATACATAGTGAGCTCAGGGCTAGCCTGAACTACAAAGTGAGACCCTGTTTTAAAAACAAAAAACAAAACAACAATGAAAGGATAGAAGATGGAGCCCAGTACAAAGGCCCTGAGGTTCAGTCCCCAGTACAGGTGGCGGGCGGGATGGGGTTGTTGAAGAATACTTGTGAATACAGAAGAAAACTAGAGTAGGCACTGTGGTCACCAGAAGGTGTGTTAGTCTCTGTGAAATCACAGCTGAGGGGACACAGAAGCCTCACAGCTGCAGTGAGCCTGGCATGTAGTGTTAAGTTGCTTTTATGAACTAAAACTTTCTAGAATAAAATCAGGAAGGTAGGTGATGAGATGATAATT
>PVIR01020275.1:0-30835 GCA_004026965.1 Petromus typicus
GTATTTCCCACATGATCATAATTTTGTTCATAAAATCCTTGCCTGCACCTGTGTCTTCAAGGGTTTCATCCATGCTCTCTTCCACCAGATAGAGTGTTTCTGTTTTAATACTTAGATCTCTGTCCATTTTGACTTTGGTGCACAGTGAGACACGAGTCTGGTTTCAGCCTTTGGCATGTGGAAAGGCCAGTTTTCCAGCGCTATCATTAAAGAGCCTATCTTTCCTCCAGGAAAGGTGGAGGTTTGGCCCCTTTATTAAAGATAAGTTGGCTGAGTGTGTTTGGAATTGTTTCTACATCTTCTATTCTGCTCTCTTCATCCTCAGGTTTGTTTTTTTGCCAAGTACCATGCTGTTGGGATTGTCATGCCCCCTGCCTGACCTTGTTGCCCAGAACTGTTTTGCTATTCTAAGTCTCTTCTGGTTCCAGAGTGACCTTTAGGAATGCTTTCTCTAGTTCTGTAAGGTATGCATGTTATTAGGATTTTGATTGGGGTCGCGTTAAATCTGTATTCATTTTTAAAATGGTCTCAGGCTGGAATTGCTGGACTAGCTCTTCAGTTTTACTGCATCATGCTGGCCAAAGAGCCACATCATTCATTCATATGTCCACCAGTGCCCTATATCTCAAAGACAGAGTCTAAACTAGGCCCAAAGATAAAACATATCAGTGCTTCTGTACACACAGAAGATACAGAGTCACAGAAGAGTAGCCTGCCCAGCCTTGGAAAGAGATGGGTGGGGCTCTGTTGATCACTGTACATATTACACATTCAAATATAAAATGCTCCTTAAGTATCTGTAGACTTTTTTTTTAAGTGCTGACTATTTGGCACCTTTAGCATTGGCCTTACCAATAAAATGATGTGACTTCAAAATGCACAGAAGTCAACTTCAGCCTAATAATCATTTGGGTTTTTTTGTTTTTTTGTTTTTTGGTTTTTTTTGCTTGGCTTGGTTTTTATTATCAACATTACAAAGGATTCTAGTAATACACAAATGAAAGCTCTTCCTTCTAGGAACTGGGAGTCCAGAGAACACCTGCAGGGAGCCATCTGCTGCAGAATGCGGCCCAGGCTCCTAGCGGTGGCAGCCGGCTGCTCTAGTGAGAGGGGAAGTGATCCAGACCTCGCCAAAATCGAAGGCTGCAGTCAGGTGGGAATATGGGTGACTTTTTCTTCTACTTCCTAAAGTTTTTGATTTGTCCAGGATTCTAAAGTGAGCAAAAAGTCTTCATAAATGCCAACCCAAATGGACTTGTAGCCTAGACACTGAAGCACCGATGCAAATTCCAGCAGTCTTCTCGGTCTGATGTGCAGATAAGGAGATGTTTCTTAAGCACAGCGCGAGCTCTGAGCGGAGTGGGGTGCACTCCCGGACACCAGTATACACGAGACAGCTGCGGCCCTGCTCTCTTCCCTCTCTCCTGCTCACGAGGCTGTGCACTTCATGAGGCTCGTGAGCCTCACCCCCAGCCTAAAGGCAACAGCACCAACCTACTTAGGAGCTCTTGTGAGCAAAATGAAGCTTTTCTCTGTGCAAATTGATTTTTCTGGGTATTCTTACAGTTATAGGATGCTGACACATATACAAAGAATCAGAGAAGGTATGTAAAATCTTAAAAATCTTATATCATTTAAATATTTCAATTATAAAAAAGCTGTATTCAAAGGCAATGACCACCAATTTAGCTCTGCTTTGATTCAGGTAACTCCCAAGGAACACAAAAGGCTTGGTACTGATTTCTGCAGTCACCAGGCACTTAGCATTTCCAGCTTAATCATTTCTTTTTTCCCACACGTTTCCTTTGCCCAAGATTCAAGAGCGCGTTGGGAGAGACACTGGGGGCATTAACTCCAGCCCTAAAATACTTCTATGAATTCTGCCAGTGGTGAGCCCAGCATTATTACTATACTGTTAGTGGAGAAGAGACCCAACATCTATTCTGTATTGTAAGACCAAATCACCTTGAATATAATTACCAAGCCAGGCATGAGGAAACACACCAAACAAAAAAAATGTGCCCTTTGTACCACACTCACCATAATTCATCCACTAAAAATATCTAGTAAATAGTCCAGGCAAAGGCATTGGGGATTAAAGCTTCTTTCACTTACAAACTACTTCTGAAACTGGAATTACATTAGACACACTTTCATGTATTTGCCAGAAAAGCTCACACTATAAAAGCAAATTAAAACTTTAAATGATTAGCAAGAAAAGAATGCAAAGTTATTCCACTTCAAAAGTTACAAAGGTTGAGATGAAAACGAAAAGCAGCAATATACTTGGGTACTTGTTAAACCTGTTTATTTTGTTTTAACAGAGCCATGGGCCAAAATGAAAATACTATTAATTCTCATTGCTAGCATTAGAAACAAATAAAAACAAAACATTTTTACAAACTGCTCTATCTCTCATTCCAGGAAAATCGAGATCATGTCAGCCAAAGCAAAAAGCTTCACAGGGTGAGCGCCTGTATGCAGTACACCCTGACTTCACATCTTCGTAAAGTGGAAAAGGAAAACTTCCCTAGGTCTGTCCACTGGAAACAGATGTCTTCACATCCCGCTGGCCACAACAGAGGCCAAATCTCGCTCCCCGGGTTGTGAGAGGCTAAGATTATGAACAACTGTCAGCACACTTCGATTGCTTAAGGAGAGGCCTGGACCTGGCAAGGCCTCGGGCACTAACTGCAAAGGACACTCTCCATTTCTGGGTGCCAGCAAGCACGTAGCCATGGCACATACGTGACTGGAAATGCCACACCATTCTTAACTACCAGTGTCGAACAGAACAAAAGGGATCCGTCCTCCACCATCTTCACAAGTACTCGACACAGAGGGACACACAGAAAAGGGTAACTGCGATCCTTGCCCTCAGGGCTTAGCTGCATACTCCCTCTGACAGTCAAACACAGCACATGCGCAACTGAGACAGGGACAGGGATCCTTCGTTCCCAGTCAGCAAGGACAGGGCATAAGAGGATATGTCCATCCGTGCTGGTGCTAACTTGCTGGGCCCCCTGGAACGCTTAGATCCTCCCTGTCCCCACATCCAGCGCTTCACCGCGCTCCTCAACATGCCCTACCTAAGTGGCCGTGTCCATTCCACTTAAACAGTACAGCTCAGAAATGGTATCTTTTCAAGACCACATAAGCACTAGCAGGTGGAGGCAGGAGTGAATCTCACGGCGCGGCCCCAGAGTCATGGTTCCACCAGTAAAGTCCAAGGGAAGGATCAGAATCACGAGATGCAGGACTCCAGAATCCACGCTTCTGAGAACTTCCTAAGTGCTCTGCTAAAGAACCAGGTGTAGCCCCGCAACACCCCATCACAACCGGCCGGGAAGGGCAGCCTGCTCTATGCTGACCAGACACGTGAAGGTCCAATAAACCCCATTAGGAGCCAGCACTGTCCTACGTCCCTGCTACCGCGGCCACATGCACTGTATTCTCTAGCTTATCACTTCCGGAACTCAAATCCCAGGACTTCCTATCAGTTTCCAGAGCTGGGCCCAGACATTTTTGTAATTTAGAGACTGTACAAGTAGAGATTACACATTATCTCCCAATGACTAACGAGCTAAAACTGTGTTGGAAATGGGAGAATCTGTCAGTGCCTGAAAGAAAACACCGCTGCACCTGGGGCAAGTTTTCCAAGCCATCTCAGAGCAGGAAACAGCAGCATGCACTTCTGAGCAGGCCCAGGCGCAGACGCAGGCCCAGGCGCAGACGCAGGCCCTGGCGCAGACGCAGGCCCTGCACACCTCCCAGCCGGACTGACCTTGGGCCAGCGCTGGGCAAATCTGAGTAAAACCTACAAAGTGAAATTTGACTAAAACTCAAAGTGCGTAACTCAAACAACACATGCCTTTGGACATGTATTCGCTAATTTAAAAGTTTCACTCCTGTACCGTTACCCCTTCATTGTTAATGCACTGAACTTAACCACTAGCTAATTAACCTGAAGAGAATCCTGCATGAGTTGGAGATAGACGAGCAGACGGCCACAGAGCAGGGGAGCCATAAGGACGCTGGATGTGGGGACAGGGAGGATCTAAGCATTCCAGGGGGCCCAGCAAGTTAGTCACCACCACCTGCGGGGGCCCTTGAGCCACAGGCTTCAGATTACTATCATGGCCTATTAGCACCTACTGAAAAGCTAATTACCTACTTAGTTCTTTATCTCTGAAACCTCCAGGCAGAGAGATGACTGGAAAAAAAAAAAAAAAAAAGGTATAATATCCCGACTCTGACCTACAGCCCAAAGGCACTGCCCCTGCTACCTGCAGCCACCACCAAGGGGCTGACCACCCACCTGAGTCATGGGACCCACCTACCCCATCCATGCAACATACTGTGCATTTTCAAATTGCCAAGGGATGGCTAATAAAACTGTTTTTAAATTTTTCAACATTTCATATAAAAACTGATTTCCAAGAGAAACAACAAATAGAAGCATGGGATAAGTCAGTCACAGCAGCACAGTCCACCCTGCTGTGTGGCAGAGCCCAAGAGCAGGCCACCAACCAGGCAGAGGCGACAGCCAGCCCCCCTCAGCCCTGCCCTCTAGGCCCTGCAAGAGCAGGTCCACCCAGTGCCTCCCGGGGCTCCTCCTCGGGAGCGGCTGCACCTCACATCATGCTGGGATTCAGGCCGCGCCAGCTGCTTTCTTCCCAGACCTTCCACTCTGAGCTCTCTGGCTCGAACGCCCTTCTCTCTCAGCCCATCCTAACTGGCATCGAGGGCTCTTGCACTTCAGAGCCCTCGATGGCCTATTAACCTGCCAACCTTTGCCCATTCTGTAGGCAGACGGGTCCCAAACCACCTTCTCTATCCTAGGCCTGGGCACCTGCCCTCTAAGGGGAAATAAAGAAAGCATGAAGGCCGGCACATCAGAAATCATCTGAACCCAGCAGTGCCCACTGGTGCCCTCCAGCATCCCCCACCCCGACTTCACCCCAAAAGCAGCCGCTGCGCTCACCCCCGCCCGCCCCACGTAGCAGGCTGTCCACCTTGAGGAGAACGAAGCTTCCTCTCCCCACACTCACCCTCTGCTTCGCTCAAATTCAGAGAGCCCACCTGTCACCAGGGCTCCCCTGCCTCACTCTGCGGCAGTCACCGAATCTGCTCCAGCCGACACCACCCGTGACCCGCTCCGCTCCTCCTCGAGGGCACCTACCAGCTGCGCTCGGGCTGCGCTCTCTCCATCTGAGAAGAACCACTCCACCCCCCAAGCAAAAGCCTAGCTCTCAAACCCCGGCTCCCTTAAAGCAACCACACGGGGCTCTGCCCTGTGCCCTGCCTTGGCACAGGCTGCTCTGTACCTCCAGGAAGACTGCTGAAGCTCCACGAGCCGGGCTCATCCCAATCTGACCTGCCCAGGGGTCTGACTATAGGGGCAACTGGGGCTCCTGTGTCTGCAGGCCAGTAACCCAGCACACACTCACATGCCGAGGCACTGCCGGCCTCCCGGCTGTGTGCGGATCAGGACACCGCACAACTTGGGACTCGCCAGGGACCCCACAAGTCCAGACTTAACCCACTCGCTCCGGCCCGTCGACGGTCCTCAGGCAAGCTGTTTGCTCATCTGTGAAGGATGACTTTCAAAACAAAACCTCCCAGACAAGGCTGATAAGAGAACCAAACAAAACCACGTAAGACCTTCACAGAGGAGAACGCACAGTAGCACACTGGGAAAGAAAGCACCCCTCTTGGAAGTTTAAAAACCGTAACTGAGGTTTCACTCAACTCCCCCTAGAGTAGGGGCGGTGACCCAGGGTGAAGGTGGCACAGCCGCCAGCCTCAGAAGCACGTCCTGGCTGGGCCACCGCACTCCTCATTAACACCTCCACTAATAGGCAGGAGGGGAGGAAAGGCCTCTGTCAACATGACTAATGACGTGTTATCTCTCGGCTACCGCTGACCCTCTGCCAGCAGGACTGCTGACTCAGCCCACTCCCCGCCTCCCTCTCAGGTGGACGGCAGACAAACGTTAACACGCCCGGCTGAGGCTGTGCCCACGTTCGGACCCTGTGGGAGAGCGATGCCAGGCAGAGGCCTCCCTGGCCGGAGAATAACCAGCTACACTCAGGCTTGGAGGCAGCAGACAGGCAGGCCATGTGGAAACAGCTCAGGGTGAACATGCCTAAACTGCTCCACCGAAAATCACACTGCTTCAGTGCAACAGGCTTTTCAAATCATTCCCTGTGGCATCCTGTTTCCCAGTGCCTGGGCAGAGACTTACCGCCAGTCCCTAGTGACAAACAGGTAGGAAATAAACATTCCATGCACTGGTTAAGTCCCAGCCAGGGAAGCGGGTGGGAAGAGGAGCCCTCCAGGGCCTGGGGAAGCCGCCATGTGACTGGGCTGTAGAAAAGGGCTTTGCAGAACAGGCAACACCGGACGAGGAACAAGACGGAGGTGCAGACACCTGCAGAACTAAGACGACCACGCCGCAGGAAGTGTGTACGCTGGGAAATGAGTACTCGCATTGTAACTTTTGTAAGACACTCTTTGTGCGTGTTTTTGCTCTCTCACAAAAGCTCTATCACGTAGTGAGAATACAATTAGGGTTAATGGCCACACATACAAGTATAAAATACCGTGAAACAGAAATCCTTCCTGCTAAAGATTTTTCCTGAGCAGATGGTTCCTGTGCTCTTGGCAGAAGACAGAGGGTTAAATGAGATGTAGCGTCTACCTACTCCTCCCTGCAGGGAAAGGAAGGTGTCTGCAAGAGCAGAGTCGGCACTTCCTGTCTCCCCACCTGCCTTCGCCAGGCAGACAGGCACAGTGCCCTCCCTGCGCCACACCCAGCCCTCTCTCCTCCTCCTGCCTACCTCCCACTGTGGAAGCGAAGGGGAGGACAGGTTCTATCGCCGCCTGCTTCTGCAGCAAGGTTGCCCATGATGACCTGCGCCTGCCCATTCTGCTGCGGATGTCACCAAGCAAGTGACCACAGCAGAAGCACGCCGTATGCATCTCAGTGTCTCCAGGAGCTCCCGTAAGGAGACTGCCAGTGCGCACTGATAGCTGACATGCTGTTGGGGGTGGGGCTGCTCAGAAGAGGCAAACCACTGGAGATCTGCCACGAAGCAGGCGTCCCTTCCCCAGAGCCCTTCTCTCTGCCTCCTGGCTGCCCTGGCATGGACAGCTCTCCTCCACATGGCATTCTGCGTGCCAGTCTTCCCTGGAACTGCCCAAGTGTGGACCAAATCACATGGGTCTAAATAAACCTCCCCTGCTTCCTTTGAATTGTGGGTGTCAAGGAAGACAGTGATTAAGAGAGTAAAATGGCCCAATATGTTACACAGAAGCATGCCAGTGCCCAGGGCTAGGAGCCCAATATTCACCTTCTCACCTTCTGAGGTGTGAGCTCCCAAACCATCATTTATGATCCATCATTTACAGGAAGCACATCAGTTGAAGACTTTGTTATTCTCAATTCCAAGCACTCCAAATATACTCCCTTTTCTCTACAGGGCTGAAGGCTCTGACTAGGGGAAATCAGTAGTGAGCTGAAGCCGCCCAATTTTCCTGACAATTCTCATGAACCAGATTTATCTCTGACCAAACCTAAAGGTTGAAACAAAGCGTTGTGGAATACAACATTTTAAAGACAATTATATGGTGTCCATATCCCAAGTAGCTGTATTCTGCTACACTGACCTTGTAGAAACATCTTTTTAATCCTAAGTGATGCAGAGACGTGAGATGGGATAAGCGGAGAGTGCAGGTGAATCAGTTTTGCTCCTAACTCTGTGCCATCTCAGAAAATCTCCTCAGCGTCACAAACGGGAGAGGCACAGAAAAGCAGGACGTGTAAATGAGCACAAGACGCCAGAGGTAAGGTGAGTCTACTATAAAATGCTTATTTTCTATTAATTTTTTCTAGCATTCATGGATAGCAGTATTGGAATATGCACACTTCCAGAAAATACGAGGACCTCTGTCATACCAATCTTTATGGTCAAAACTAAAACCTGCCTCAGAAGCTGGGCACTTGTAGCCAGCTTCATGGACAGGGACCAGTATTTATGACAGCTGGGTAACTATGAGCAGAATCATAGCGGAGGAACCAGTAGGACAGAGCCAGTGTTCACGCTAAGACTCCCGTCACTTTCCCAGACTGTGCTTTGACTTTACAAATGTGTAAGGGCTCAACAGGAAGTAACTTCCTGGGCGTGAAAAATCCAGCACCAAAAATGGGCTTTACTAACCTTCTCTGAAAGAGTCCGGTTGAATAAGCTCATTCATATTTGGTGACCTGATTCTTGAAATGATCTTTCAGCTCAATGCTCTCTTTCTTGATGATGCAAAAATGACCCAGGGAACTCAAGCGCGTCTCTGCTGTCCTTTACGGAGCAGAGGAATTCCTGGCTCATCAAGTGGCTTTAGTGCCACAAGTGTCTCCCATGCATGACACGGAGGCAGGCAGACCCGGGGAGCAGCATGACCTCGAGTCTCAGCTCCGTTGCCTAGCAGCTGTGAGGCCTGACAAGTGTCCCACCTCTGGGTCCCAATGTCCTCGTCTCATAAGACCAAGCTACTCACATAACATGAAGACACGACTGTTGCAAAGATTGAATGTGTTAATCAATTGAATGTGAAGAGTTTAGAACAAAAGGCATAACTACTCAAAAAACTGTGGCATATCTTTATTATAATTCTCATTACCCAGGTGTCCTCTCCTAAATTCTCGGTCCCATTAAAACTTCCATTATGACTCAGATACTTACTGGTACTGCCACACTCCTTGTTCTAGTCTTCCCTAAGTCACTGAATGGTCCTACCATCCCCTAGCTGATAAGAGCAAAAAGCTACGCCTGACTTACTGTCCACTTCGCCTCCAAGACGCACCTTACTACTTACAGCTGCCACCCAGCTTCAAGTTAGTTTCCTCAGGGACTTTCCAATAAAAGGCTCTTTTCCGGATCTCTCTACTTTTTTATTCTTCTCTCAGACTAATCTCTAAGCAGCAAGCAAAGTGAACCTACAACATAAATATCTATGGACCTATCACGCTTCCACTGATCAAAATCATCCAATAACCCCCTCCTTCATCTCCAAGCCCTGCCCATCTCTTCACCTTGCTCTCCCCCCGCCGCTCAGCACACTGCTCTTTCTGTGCCCACAAACTGGCCAAGCTCAACCCTCGACCTCTGCTAGGATTTGTCAGTCATACGGCGGCCTCACTTGCCAGGTCAGGTGTCACCTCCTTGGAGGGTCCTTCTCAGACTTCAAGAGAAAGCTACTGACTCCGCAGCAGTGCTCTGCTGTGATCCCTGTTCTGCCCTCTCCGGGGTTATACCACCCTCTGAATGCATACTTGCTTGTCTATGAAGTAAGGGTGAAAAGCTCTCTCCCTGACCTGAGCAAGGCTCAACAAGGCAGAGTCTATCTTCCCTGCTAGATAAACCGCCACCAGGAGCACAGCCCACACTCCACAGATATGCGGAGGGGCTGGGGGGAGGAACAGGGCAGGCCTGCGGAGACCCAGATCCAGCAGACACCTGCCCAGGGCCCTTCCCGAAAGGAGCTGCCTCTGAAGCCCAACACTAACGTCTCTCACAGAAGCCAGCTGGGCAGCAGGAGCGCAGACAGCTGCAGGCTTTGATCCCAACACATGCTTTGCAAAGCCACTTCAGTCTATCACAGACGCCCCCTCCCGCGTACTGGGAACTGAACCCCAGACCTCACACTGAGCTACATCCCTAGCTCTTTTGTTTTCTTTTCTTTTTGAGACAAATTGTGCCCTTTCTCCCGCAGTCTCTCAGAGCAATGGGAATACTGGCATATACCTCCATTCCGGACTGAATCACAGATATTCTTAATGGCCAGTCCTCAAACTATTTCCCAGAACATGGTCTCTTTAGGTATCAAACCAATCCAAAGGGAAGTTTTAAGCAGCTAGTTCTGAACTGCTTAAATTCATCTAATAAGGACACAAAAATCCCTGCCAAATGAAGATTTCTCCGTGCCTTTAAAAGCTGGGAAACAGGGCCTAGGATTTAGCTCAGTGGTTCTGGCGCTTGCCTTGCAAGCTCAAGGGCCTGCTTTCAATCCCTGGTAACCACATACAATCATGTCAGGCATGGTGACTTACATCAAGAGCAATCGGCACCACATACCACAGTGCCGGGCATGGTGGCTCACGCCTGTAATCTCAGCACTCGGGAGGCAGAAGCAGGAGGATTGCTGTGAGTTTGAGGCTGGCCTGGGCTACATAGTGAGTTTGGGGCCAGCCTGAACTGAAAATAGAGACCCTGTCTAAAAAAAAAAAAAAGCTGCGAAACGTAACCAAGAGAGGGGAAGAAAATATTCAGTGATTCAGTGTTCACAAATAGTTGGAGTATAGTGTGCGAATGCGTATGCATACGTGTGTGTGTGTGTGTGTGTGTGTGTGTGTTAACCAGAGGAAATCTGCTGAACTTTCTTCCTTAATTGCTTCTGGGAATCCACAACTGACCACAGAAGAGTAAGGATCTGGAGCCACTGACCACAGAAGAGTAAGGATCTGGAGCCTCTCCGCCCATTATCAAATCCTTGATTACAATGATCAGGCCTTGAACGGTGGCTCTTCAACACCTCACTCAGCTTCCTCAGTGAGCACGAGTGTGCCTGTGTCACCACTCTCGGAAGTTCTCATCAAGGCGCTCAGTCACAAAATGAGCACCTAAGGAGAGGAGAGGAGGACCTCGGGGTGCAGACCTCACGCGCACACACCCTCACTGCTCCGAGGAGGAAACATGGTCTTATGGTTTGCCTCTTTGTCCCCCCAAAGCCCCGCGTGGTCACAGACTTGATCTCGAATGTGTGCAGCTGGGACGCACTCATGACACAGTGTTAGGCTCAAGGGCACTGGGACGAAGGCGTGAGTGCTGTCCACCCCGAGCAGCCTGAATAGTCATTTCTCCTCGGGGTGCCTGTCTGCCATCCCAGCCTCAGAGCCAGTGGATTTGGCCAGGCTAACCTTTATGAACTGTAAACCAAACAAGCTGCCTCCCTTCTGACTTTGCTTGTCAGGTATTTTGTCTCAGCAACAGGAGAAAAGTAACTAACACACAAGGGCTGGCCGAAGGAGAGGGCGGTCTCACACCGCCACCACGACCATACGTGGAGGGCTGCGGGGAGCACAGCGTTTTGCGGTACAGCCTTCTGCCGCTCACGGATCGGTGTCACCTACACCCAGTTCCAGATCCGCTCCCCTAAAAGGGCCAAACATTTCCCCGAGAGCACCACTCAAACATACGCTATTCCACGTCTGCTCTGCACCAACCGCTGCCTCGGGCAGCAGGAGCACAAAGGGAGGTGGGGGACCCACGGGGCCTCACTGAGGGGACAGACTTCACTGTGGTCATGAGAAATAGTAGTGGTGTCCGCAGAGACCTCAAAACAGAGGGGGACAAGAAGTGTCCTGAAGGAATGCTCGCTCCTGGGGGCTAGCCAGCAGGGTGAGAAGCAAAGCAGGGGCCAGTGTGCCACGAGGGACGCGGCCACACAGAACAAATGCAGAAAACTACGAAGTGTGATCGGGGACTGAGGGCCACCAACTGCTTCCGAAAGAGAAATCTGCAGTTAGAGAGACAGCAGGGCAGGCACAGGTCAAGAATGTCACCAGATTGGATGCCACAGGTGTGCAGAAGCCACGGCCAGCTGCTCCTCCAGCTGCTCCTCCCCCGTGTCTGAGGCAGCACAGTCCGAGCAGGCCACACTCAGAGGCCAGGGTAAGAGCTTGCGGTCAAGCCGCTGGTGCCAGGAACAGTAGCAATCGGACTGTGCTGCGGGACTTCCAGCTGCCAACACCGTTCTCCACTCTGTACCCACATCACCACATCTCACCTTCAGCAGGTTCACCAGACAGGAACTCATTCCTTCTTTCTGCAGAGGAGCAGACCAGGGCACAAGGAAGTCACAACATTTAGTGATGGGGACACAACAGACAGGTCAGTCTCTGAACCATGGCTGAGTTCAGTGTGGACTTTCACATCTACTTAGACACTCTGGCTTGCAAGGGGACTTCAGGAGAAGGGACAACAGGAGGGTCTGTCCCCACACAAGTTCCGAAGGCTCTGTGTCTGCAGATTTCCCTTGTCCCACTGCACTCCTGCTCTGACATCAGAAGCGCCTCAGCCAATGGGACTGTGCTCCCACAGTCCTGGGCCGGTAGGAGGATGCCCGGTGCACAGCCTCATCCCCCACAGCCCCTGAGCCCAGCTCCAAGACATCAATGCGCTCCACTCAGACTACAGACCACCTGCCAAGGACTGCAGGTTTCTTGGAGACAACAATGGCCGCGAGGTTACCATGGACCTGACATAAATATCCAATCGACTGACTACAGCCTACCTAAGGGCTGCAGTCAAACGGAGAGAAAGAGGTGGCCTCGCCACACGAAACACAGCACTAGAGCCAGGGCCCAGACACGGGAGCCCACGTCTTCATTCCCCTGCTACAGCCCACGTTACCTCTGTAGTATCTCATGGAGGCTGGATGTTCATAGTCTCTAGGTTTTTACCACACTCTGTCTAAAAAGTATTTACACATATAAAATGTGTAAAAGTACAGACCATTTTATCCAGTGAGTATGCTTCTTAAAATTCATTTCAAAAAATTATTTATAGAATTGTACAGAATTATACACACTCAAACACTTAAGCATGGTTCATTATCACAGAGAATTACAAACAACTGGGCAGGCATGGTGCAAACACCCATAATGCCACCACTAAGAGGCTGTGAGCTTGAGGCCAGCCTAGACACACAGTGAGTTCCAGGCCCGCCTGCATTACACTGTAAGACCTTGTCTCAAAAAAAATTAGAAACAACTTATCTAGCAATAGAAAATCAGTTTAATAAATGAAATGTATGTAATATAATGGAAATACAATGAAATTGTCCAAGATACATTGTTGAGTAAAAGGACTAAGAAGCAAAGCAATTTCTACAGTACCTGTTCTTTTTAAACAATATACAGCAAGGTATAAAGACAAAAAAATCTCTAAGAGTATGTTCTTTAAAAAGAGTAGGTTTTAAAATGTTACCACCATTCTTAAAAAAGATGCATATGTAAAGGAACAGTTATATTAGCCTGATTTTATCATCCGACAATACATACATGCACCAAAATATCCCATGGTACCCTAATATTCATACAATTACTTGTCAACTAAAATAAACTAATTTTTAAAAGATGAAAGCATTAATGGCTGGCATCACGTCCAGCAACTCAAAGAGTGCTTTTTTACTTCATTGTTTAACTCTTGCATGCATCCAACACATACTATTACTATATTAGATAAAAACAAGCTGCAACCACAGTTGGAAGTCAGGCCAGTAGCAGGAAGAGCTTGAGCCTCACAGGTATTTTCCTTAGCAACTTCCAAATTAAGTCCCACACGTCCTGAGTGGAAGTTTGGAAACTATTTTCTGGCCCTTGCAACTGCTCAGGGACACAGCTCTTCAGTTCCACCACAAAGTAGCTGCTATCCCTTCCCAATTATCTGTTCCCTCGAGTGGGTGTGGACCGTGCAGGGAAAGTGACAGGGGGTGGGCAGAGAGGCAAAATCCTCTCCTTGGACCACACAATCATGTGATCCATCCAGAATACCCTGTAGTTAGGTCTAACACCTTTTCCCACTCACACAGGATAAGCGCATTCCCTGAGGTTCTTGGAAACAAAACTATCAAATTTCTTCCAAATGAGTCAAATTCATTGGAATCCAGAAGTTACAGCTTAGATAAGTAAACTATTCAAAAAAATGATAAGGCAAAAAATTACAAATTCCATCCTCCTTCCTGGAGTCCAAGGCGTTTTGCATTCCCCCCACAAACCATTAGACCTTCTAAAATACCATGTTTCAACAGTAAATTACCATTCCTGTCTGCTAAATAACACCTGGGGTAACATCAATGAACATTCCAAGTTTCCTCTGTGCATTTACCACTATCTGGCCCATGATCTCATCACCTTTCAAAACTATGCAGTGAAGCAGAGGACAGACAGACATTTGTGGCCCTTCGTTCCAGGTTGTGCCCCAAATTACCTGAGGTTTCCTGTGACCTCAGACAGCAGTGAGCAGTCTCCAGCACGCACTGGGCCTTCACCCTAAGGAACGCAAAATCTTGTTTCCGTGGTGTGGTAAGGAACATAAGACCCATCATCCTTCCAAAGCAGTATTTATATTGCTATTTCTGTGCTCTTGTATGAGTATCAGCAACGCAGTAACCCTAAAATGTCCAGACAATGTAGAAAGTCCATTTTAAGGAAATCAAAAGGAGCTACTTATCAAACAGGCAATACATGGTGGACAGGATGCTAATTAACACTAGAGGGCCGTGGAGGGGACACGGGACTTCCTTCTGCCTGGTAGCCCTGAGCAGAAGTCATCACAGTTCTCACAGGCTCACCCTGCTCTTTTACCGCACCTAATGCATGACTTGGTCCTTGTCCACTCTAGGGAAGTTTTTTATTAGGTGAATAGTATTACTGGTTTAAAGGACCCAGCTGCCATGAGCTGATATCCATGGTGATCTAGAGCGACAAACATTCCCTAAGAGTCACTCTCATGGAGCAGGAACAGTGAGAGATATAGCCGAAGCTCAAGGCATAGCATGTCCGCAAAAATGCAGCTGCACTCCTCAGAAAAACGGAACCCACGAGCTTACCAGTGTCACTGCGGGAACCTTTCCTTAAATCCGATGCCCACATCTATCTCAACAAAACCAAAAGTACACAAGTTCCTCCTACCCATAACTTCTGGCTATTTTCTCTGCAGCCAATGTCCACATACAAAGCTTTCCACATCTTAGTTAAATATGAAAGCATCCCCAAATCAAGGAAAATACATCCACAGAAAAGGTGTCACATAAGGACGCACCTTGGATGGGTCAATACCACACAGCACATGGCGCAGTAGAACGAACCGCATAGATAGCAGAAGGCCCAAGAAAAGAAAAGAGCCACCCCAGTCCCTCCTACAGGGGGCCACCACTTCCTGGGCCAGCCCCTGCCCAGTCTCCCGACACCAGCCTCTTCTGCTCCAGAGTGACCATACAAAGCCGAAGACTCGGCTGTACTGCGCGCACTGAGAGCAGCCTCTGCCCACAGGACACAGCTTAGCTCCTTGGGGAAACCAGCAAGGCCCTTTCTGCTCTGGCAGCCAGCCCTTCCCGTTTCCCCACAACACCCAGGCACCCACGGTCTACTGCAGGAAACAACAGGCCTTTCCCTTCCAATCTGTCCAACTGCACTACCTCTAACACCTCCCGCCTCAGCTCCCCGCAGAGGAAGTCTCCTGGAAACTGCCGTCCCTTCTGTGCGGCTCCTCCCGGGCGTCCTCACCCCGGCAGGCTCAGCCGCCCATGCAGGGCCTCACGCTCAGGTAAACGCACACACCCCAACCACTCCCCCCAGAACTAATCCCAACCAAGGCTCCTGAAGAAGTCTCATAAGTCTATTTCTTAAGTCCTGGTTACTGCATGTGAAAAACTAAAATTATAATGGTTAAAATATGTTGTTATTAAGAGAAATTACTTGTGTAAAGCACTTAATATAATGTTTGAAACCCAGTAAAATCTCAATTAAGTGGTGGCTATTATAATTATGTCAAAGATGCTCATTCAATACTTCTTAATCAAAGAGCCTCTAATCTCCATTAACCTGAGGCAAATTATAACCTCTCAAATTCTGTTTTCTCAGCTCTGACTGCAGGGAATGAGCAGAAATAGGGGGAGGGGAGACCCAACACAGAAAACAATCAGAAAGCAATTTAGTACCAAATGATGTAGTAATAACAGCATGTCTGAGAAGTGGAAACTGTTTCTCTAACTTGAGAGAAGCGTGGATCAGTGAGCATTCTAAAGAGAAAATACTCCCCGTCTCCCCTTCCCTAAGCGAAGATTTTTTAATTGACCTATCATTTTACTATCTAGTTAAGATGCCCAAACACAAAAGTAGGTATGTACCTCCTATGCTTTGGCCCTTACAAAACCATAAGAAAATAACTATACAAACCCAATTTAAAAAAAAAAAAAAAAGAGAGAGAGAGAACCCAACATTAATTAAAAAGCCGAGTGGCCATGGAGCCCAGTGACCGTGCTCAAGCCAGCACACCGCAGGGCCGCCCACCAGGCGGGGCCCTTCACCCTCACCCTGAGCCCGGGCCTTCTCCAGGGGCCCTGGGACTCCCTGGCTCCTCATCACTTCTCTAACACGTCGTGAAATCACTCCATACGAAGCCTCCGGTTGTTACCTGACTCTATACCCATCATTCCTGTCGCACACCCAGATCTGTTCCTCCTGAAACAGGCAGAGACAGAGACGACTAAAGGAAAAACAGACAGACACAGGCCAAAAAATAAAAGAACAAAGTCACGCAGCACTGCTCATCACAGTGTTCAGAAACACCCCAACTCCTGTCCAACCAGCCTCTTGTCTAACGCTCTGCTTGGATAAACCCTAAGTAACCAATAAGGTGAACACTGCTCCTCCAAGGCCTGAGCAAACCAGCACTGGGAGGACCATCCAAGAGGCGATGCACTGTTTCTTCCTTCTAATGCCTAAAATTATGCAAACAGAAGCAGTGAGTTGTATCTGAATTCAGCTTCTCACTTCCTGCCCCTTTAAGACAAGTCCTAAGTCCAGGCAGAAGGTGACCAACAACGAATGCTATGAGTCCAGAGGAAACCAACGAGTTGAGACTAAGCAACTAAAACAGGAAAGATGGCGTTTTGAGGCCAGAAATAGCAGGTCTTGGTCACAAAATGGATTCATCACAGATAAATCCATGGATTTGGGGGACTCCCTCATCCCTCAGAAATGGAATCACTAGGAAGAACTGCTAGTTCCAAAGACCAGACAGAAACTGGGTTAAGACAAACGGACTCACTCCAAGGATCCCTATCCCCTTAACAGACTGCAGCAGTGACAGTAAACTTGTGGTCACGTTCACAGAAAACATATCACAGGACATAAGGATAATTTCAAAGATGGCCAACGGTGTCCTGCACAGAAGAGATGCTAAACAAAGACTAGCAAGCCCGTACCACTGGGTTTGGAGACATTTTAGTTTGTTTAAACAGCTGGTAAGTCAGGCCACAGGGAGGGCGATTTGGGCGGCTTCTTAGCAGGGCAGCCCACTGATGACTGCACGCAGGAGAACGCACCTCGGAAAAGCATCTGAGCGCTCACAACGCAGAAGATGCCCCCCTCATGGAGCTCATGATGGGGACGCGGAAAAGGAAGACGTGAGCAAGCACACAGTCTGAACTTAGGTATGGGTTAGGGCCCGAGAGGTGGGAAGAAAATAACAGAGGGCGTAAGAAAAAATGATTGGAAAGGACAAGTGAGATACTGTCACCAAGCAATCAACAAAACATCAGCTGAACTCAAAGAGGAAGTGCCACATTAGAACGTAAGGATTTTTAAGGCAGCATATTTACTTTGCAGCATAAGCACTGAAACAGTGCTGCAAGAAAACCATTGCCCCTCGACACTGAGCCCACAAGACAAGCACGACAGAGCCCCTGGGGATGCCTTCACTTCTAACGTCACTTCCAACTGGAATGTTCTAACTGTACCAGGAAAGGGTAGAGCTGAACGAAGCACTGACGTTTCAGGGAAGACAGAGACCGGGACAAGATTTAGCAACAGTCGGTTCGTGAGGATGAGCTGTTAATTTTGTGAGACCTACTGGATGTCACAGGGTGAAGCTCTGGGCTCACACAGAGTGAGCACTTGGGAGATGTAAGAGAGAGAGAGGCTCTGTCACCAAGATCCCCAAACAATCCAGCTGGGGGGGGGGGGGCGTTAGCCGACTGAGGCCATGCTAAAGAGGAGGACTCTGCAGCCCTCCCTGGAAAAGCCGGTGTTGAGAACTCATCACAAGGCTGGGCCAGTGCTGAGGACAGCAGGGCAGGGCCAGCAAAAGGTTGGACAGCTAGGTAAGTGCCACATCTGCAGGACTGAGCTGTGGTGCCCTCTCCACGGGACTGATGTCATCTGCTTCCCCACAACACTGCACACAGCTCTTGGAACCACAGGTCTCCCAGTTCCCAGTAACTGGCATAATGCCTGCTCGATAAACATTGAATAAGGCCATGTATTAATTATATGAATAAAAAGGAGAGAATAAATAACTCAAGATTTGGTCTGTGTGAGAAACAGAACAGGCCAGGATCCTGCTCAGCGTCCAAAGCAAGCTGCGGTTGGCTCATACCTGAATGAACGGGACACTGAGGCCACTGCAGCGAACAGGCTGTCATCTCAATTTCAACTCTCAACGCGCAAAATGAAGATGTTAGACCAAATGAGAGGTTGCAGGCCTCTGAGCGGAATCTGTGTGTCACTGAAGCCTGCAGTTGGGGTAGGGGTGCAGGTCTGCCCTTCGATTGTGCTTCCAAACAAATTACAGACAGGACAGCGTTCGGTTCCCACTTCCACCACGCCCTGAGCTGGGAGGTTCGCGAGCAAGCGCAGCGCCCCAGCAGGTGAGGAGGGAGGGCGGGCAGAGGAAAGAGGCAGCAGAGAGAAGGCGCCCAAACGGGCGTCTTCGGGCGCAGAGTCGCTGTTGTCAAGGCAGCTGTTTACGTCTGGCACGGTCACAGTCACACTCTCAGACCTACAGTGAAATGAACATTTCACGCAATCTCAGAATTTACTAAGCCTGTTAAGAGCACTGATTACCAACAAGAAAGACCACCAAAACCCTCTGGAAACGTTATTTGCTGTAATTACAGTGTCTTCGGGTTCTGTTCTGAGCTTCTGAGAACTGACCATGTTCAATCAGAAGAAACGCCTGACACTTCCAAACCCATAATTTCCCATGCCACGCTAAATTCTCCAGCCTTACAGGAAAACCCACAAACTGCAGACGGAACGAAAACCCAGTTCAGTCAAAGGAAACCCCTGCGTTCTACAAAGGAACACAAAGAGCAGTGAAACAACACTAGCTGGACAACTTTCCCTGGACCCTTAAAACCTTCATTCTGGGGCCCCTGGACAGTACTCGGTTACACATTCTACATTTCAGCGCCCCAAGCAGCAACAGTCAGTAGGTGAGCTTAAGATCTAAGGCAAATTTAAGGGAGCTAAAGGCCAAGCAAGCCCATGCATCTGAGATGCCTGAAAGATAATGAACGCCTGAGAAAACTGGATGGCTTTTCCTCTCCAAGCTAAATAAAGGCGGGGCGGGGGGGGGGGGTCCAGGGATCCCATGAAGATAATCTCCGAGATTACCCAGCGCAGCCAGCCCATCCACACCGCGCCAACTGAAGAAAGTTAATCTGGGCGGAATAACAATACTTGCTATGGGGGCGCGCAGTTCTGATTTTTAAAACACCATCGGCTACGGCGAACATCACAGACCCTTCTGACAAGCCCAGAACTTTTGACAAGTGTTCCTGGGCCAGTGACTCGCCCTGTGCTCGCTACAGGACAAACCAGGGAGTGTCTGTCCAACCAGTCCCCGCAGTCCCCCGACTTCCTGCACACCTCGGGCGGCCGCGCCGACTTCCTGCACCACACCTGGCCGGGCGCCTCCCGCCTCGAGCGGAGTCCGCGGGGGGACGCCCAGGCCGAGCCCGCGGCGGGCACAGCAGGCAGCGGTGGCCCGACAACGTCCGCGGGGCCCGGCTGGCGGCTCCCGATCGCTCCGGGAGGGAGGCGCAGCCCGGCCGGCCACCGCTCGGGCCCCGCGCCGCCCGCCCCGCCCGGCGCCCAGCCGCTCACCTCGGGCAGCTCGCGGAGCTGGTTGGCGTCCAGCAGCAGCTCCTCCAGGCTGCGCGCGTAGCGGTACACCTCCTCGGGCACGCACACCAGCGAGCAGTGGCGCCGGTCCAGGCTCTCCACATGACGGTTGCACCGCCACAGGGGGATGCAGTGGAACATCGCCGCCCGCGCGAGCCGGCGCCCGCCGCGGACCCGGGTCCCAGCTCGCTCCGCCCGCGGGTGGCTGCGCGTTGGTGTCGCCGGGGCTCCCGGGCCACTCGCAGCGCGGATCCTCGGGCGGGAGCCCGGCCGCGGCCCGCCCACCCTCCGCCCCGCCCACCCCGCCCACCGGCCCCGCCTCTCCCTCCGCCCCCGCCCGCGCTCCCGCCGCCGGCCGCTGCGGCCCCGCCCACCGGTCAGGGAGGCCCCGCCCGCCCCTCCGTCCGCCTGCGCGGCCCCACCTACTCCCGCCACCGGCCGGAGCCGTCGTGCACAGGGAGCATGCGCGCCGCGGGGCCGCGCCGAGGTGCTTCGCGCCTGGTTTCCTCTCCCTGCGGGTCGCGGTTCTGAACTCTGCCTGCGCCCGCGTCGAGCCCTTCGAGGACACCAGTGATGGGCTAGAGGCAAAGGCGAGGCGGCCTGAGGAAGCCGGCCAGCCCCGCCGTCGGGTGTGCCCTCGCCCTGACAGCGTTCCCTTCCGGGTCAGGGACGCGCCCCGCGTCCTGCGGACTGCCCGGGGCCCTCCCTGCGGGCCCGCGCGGCTCGGGCTGCGGGCTGGTCCGTGCGGAGGCCGGGAGCACGCGGCTGGCGGGGCGGGCGTGCGGCGGCTGCCCCCCGCCCCCGAGTCCGCGCGGGGGGCCCTTCGGAGGCCGGGCCGGGCGCGGTGGACTGGCTCTCGTGTCTCCGGCCCCGACCAGCCGCAGCTGAAATCTGCAGCCAAGGAGCTCCCGTTTCTGCAGAAGCTGAACGCGCTCCGTGGCCGGAGTGAAACCTGGCCTGAGCCTTGTTTTTACACAGCCTGTTCTGTCACCCCAGCTCCGACACTTTCCCTGTGTCCCGGGAAAGGGAATCTTTCCAATCCTACCTCATCAGTGAGGAGCGGTCTGACTTGCGTTGCCACCCAGCGTCATCGCCTGAACTATAACTCCGGCCCATCCCTGCAGTCCTTACCTTATCCATTGCATTCTCTTTTATTGGTCTTGATTTCCGTCAGGCTTCCCGGACTTTGAACCTGCACTCCTTCATTGTTGATTACCAGAAACATAAAGCTCATTTTCTGCCAGCTTTCCTAGAAAACTAGTTCCTGAGTGAAAGACGTCTAGAGAGATAGTCGCCACCTTTGGAAGTTTTCCAACTGCTTTTAAAGAGCCACAAGAGAGAGGGCAGAACCCTGCAGCTGAATGTTGTGGGGTTTTTGTTTGCTTGGATCCGGAAATAGAACTGGGGACCCTGGGCTTTGGAAGTAGGGGCCAGAACTTCTGCGCGAATCCCCAGCCCTGCGGTTAAATATTTGTCAGAGATAATCGCAGCGCGTTATTTTGATAAATGACAAATATGTTTTCGAGACATAACTGACCTTTTAAAGACTCAAGACTCGCTAAGTATTACCCCATGCCTCCGAGCGTCACGCTTCTGTGTGTCCTGGTTGCTTTTGTATCACCTCAGTCCTTAAGAGACGATGACCTCTTGGAGAGCAGATGCTGTCTTCCTCACCTTGTTGATCTTGAGAACTACCAGAGTTCGGGGTTACTCTTTCGCTGCCAGATTGTTATTAGACTGACGCTGATGGATTTTTCTTGCAGTCAGTGGGAGAAATCCTGACTTGCTTTCTTTCCGAAGATTGCCAAGAGTTAGAAACAGTTTGGTAAGAAAGAAAACTGTCAACACTTTGTCAACAATACGGAAGGAACAAATTAACTTCTTAGGGAGTTTTAGGTGTTTCTTCCAAAGAATTTCTGCCTCTGCCTACATACAAACGTTGACTCAATTTGAAGGAAAACGACTATCCAAATGAATGTTAATGTGATTCCTACATTTTCTACCATAAGCCGTCTTTCATAGTGCTCAGAGCTGCTAGGATTCTGGCCCTGCTTACTAGAGCTTTGTAGAACTGAACAGTTACTGAAATTTATGCTTCAGTTTTATCATCACTGAGAGGGTAACAATGGGCCGTGGAGCTGCTGTCAGGACTGAATGAGATGATACATGTAAAATGCGTAGCAGGGCGGCAGCCACACATAAGTTCATCAAGAAATAGCCATTCTGCCTCCTGGGGCCTGGGCCTCAACAGTCCTCATCCGCTGGCCTAGTGGCCACCCGTTAGTCTCTCAGATTACTCACTGAGGAGGCTGGCGCCGTGGGACTGCGGACAGCCGCTAGCAAGGAACCAGTGGCCTGCTGGCCACAGCCTGTGAGTGGCTCAGTCACCTTGGAAGCCAGTGCCACAGCTCCAGTCAAGCCCTCACACGGCCACCCCTGGCGGGCAGCGTCACTGAGCGAGCTAGACCCAAGAGCTTCAGCTCAGCTGTCGGCTGCCTTTGCTCCTAGGAAACTTTAAAGCAATGAAGACTGCTTCAAGTTGCTAAGATTTGGAATGATTTATTGCACCCCAAGATAAGCAATAAGTGTACATACCAGGCATTGCGCTCACAACAAATTCAGCAGCGGGAAGGTCTTACCAAGATGCTCCTGCTACTAGGTTAAGAGAACACTGAATGTCTGGTGAATAGTTTCTTGTTTCATCACTAATTTTGTAGCATGATATTAAAACAGGGAAGTCCAGGGAGCCGCCCCTCTCCCTTCATTCAACTATAAACACGACGCCATTGGCTACTCGGGCTCAAGCTGAGGGGTCACGATGCCAGCGGCGAGAGATCCTTCACACTAGAGAGGGAGGAGATGAAGGCACCTGAAGTCGGAGATCCGGTCCTTCACCCTAGAAGCCTGAGTTTCCAGCGCTGCTCTTCCCTCTCCTGTTTCTCTTTACCCTTCTGCCTGTTTCTGCCGCGCCTGTCTTTGACTTCCAATAAGCATAGCTCCCTGCTACTTACTACAAGAGGAATGTTTGTTTGGCAAGTCTTTCCTTGCTGAGCACAAAGACTGTTTTGGGCTCCTTCAAGTGTAACAATATTATCATTACACTTTTTAAAGTAAAAATCCAAAGTGGTAGCTGGTAAGACAGGGGTAGAATGGGGATTCAGAAGTTTGGGCACAAGAATTTAAAGTGAAATACTGGCACCTACCCAACAGAATGACTAAAAAAGAAAAAACTGACAGTCTCAAGTGTCACTTAAGATTTGCATGAACTGGAACTGGTGGGAAAGTAAAACAGTACATGATTGTATAAAGCAAATTCAATTTTCTTATAAGCGTATGCCTTACCCCACTGATTCAGGTATTTACACACACATACATACAAGTCCACAAAACAGTAGCCAAAACTTGGATATAATCCAAATATTCACCAATAGATAAATACATTTTATATAAAATGTAGCATATCAAAACAATGGAATACAACTCAATTATAAAAAGAGTGAGCTAATAATATGTGTAACAATAGATGAATTTCTAAAATCACTGTGAAATAAAACAAATTAGAGATAAAATACTGAATAGTTTATATAAAGTTTTAGAAAATGCAAACTGATATTAAGTTACATGAGCTATGACGTCATTGGGTGCATGTAGCTGGGTTTGTGGAGAGAATTTAGGGGGGAAGACGGGGCAAATGAACTTTTAGGGACGGTGGAAATACACTGTAATTATGGTAGTTATGTGAGTGTATACATTTATTAAATTTGTGGCAGCATGTTGGGAATCTTTTATAATGTAAAATTTATTTATCAATAAAACTAATTTTAGCCAGGCACAGTGGTGCACAGCTATAATCCTAGCACTGAAGGAACCTGATTCAGAAAGACTATAAATCTGACCCTAACCTGGGTAAATTAGCAAGATCTTGGCTCAAAGTAAAAATAAAAAATAGGCTGGGGATGTAGCTAGGTGTAAAAGCCTAGGTTTAATCCCTGGTACCACAAAAAAAAACCTTAAAATTTTAAAATTAATAAATACTGTATAGGTGAATCTATCTTAACAGGTATAAATTATATTTAGAGATGAGGGACAACATTATAGTAGCTACTTAACAAATATCTGAGTGGCCACTATATGCCAGTCACTGGGTTTACTCGCTAGAAAGCATAAAAAGAATAAGACAGACTGCTTAGTGTTGCTGGAAGTTACCAAAGTACTGTAAGAGGTACAGAACTATTGTGGTGAGAGCAAGGGTGCTTTCTCAACCAAGAAAAATCTATAAAAGACTGGCCCTCTTGTCCTATGAAGGATTAACTGAGTGGCCCTCTGAGACATTTATATACAGATCAAATAGCAAATTAAATCACCTTATCTGCTAAGCAGGACAGTAAGAAACAGCAAAGTTACAGAAGAATCAGAGTACCCTGTGGGAAAAAAAACTGCTCAGATCTTGACTCATGCTAATCTGAATTTCAGGTTATTTTCCAACTATTTTATATGCTTACTCTAAGGAAAGACTACACTAAACCATTCAAGAAAACTACAGAATTCAATAGCTAAGTTGGTTTAAAACTCAATCAATAATAAGAACTGGCATCACTGTCCAAAAATTTCTTAGATTTCCATTATTATTTAAATTGAAGCTATATCTCACTTCCTTACTTTTTCATTAAAATATCTAGCCTGTTTCCTTTCATGTGATCATTGAATGGATAGATTCAAGTCTGTTACCTTTTGCAGCTGAATCTGGTTTTTGTTCGTCTGTTCTCGCTTTTATGCTGTTTTCTGGTAAATAAATATATCTTACAATTCCATTTTACTTTCTTAGTGATAGTGGCTGCTCTATTAAATATAATGTATATCCTTAAGTATTTATAGTCTTTGTAAATATATCAGTTCATGGAAAACACAAGATAAGATCTTAGCAATTCACAGAGTCCATTTACCAAATCTGTTCATTTATATTACAGTTTTTGTGCAGATTACACCACAAAAAATTTATAATTTTTATTTAATGGCATCAATGTTTTAAAGGAATGTGTAAAAATGGTCTTCTGTATTTATTCACGCTTATAATTCCCAGTGTTTTTCATTCCTACTTGGTTTCATTTATCTTCACCTTTAGTTCAGATTATTTAATTTTCTTAGTTTTCTTTAAGGTAAATAGTTGTTTACCTTAAATCTTTAAAGATTGCTAAATCTTTAAAGATTTTTCAGTTGCTATATAGTTCCAGTGGACAGTTTTTTCTTTTAACACTGAAATGTTCCACTGCCGACTGGTTACCACTCTTTCTTGAGAGTCAGTAGTGATTCAAGCTGGCACTAACTGTCGACTATGTCATTTTCTCTGTTTTCCAAATTCCCTTTCATTATCAGCACTTTTTTATGTATTTTAGTGCATGTCAGTCTTACAATGTCGCATAGTCACACACATATATAACATGTTGATCACCTCTATCCCTCATTATGCTCCCTTTTTTGGCTTCACAGTTCTTGAATCTCTACATTTACATCTTTCACGAGCTTTAGGATGTTTCAGCAGTCATTACTTCTCATACTTTTTGTCAGGGTTTTTTTGGCAGTATGGGGGATCAAACACCATCTTTTAGCTTGCAAGGCAGGCGGTGGCCGCACGAGCTAAATCCCCAGCCCTCGTGTTGTTGTCGTTGTTGTTCGTTCTCTTTCTCCTCTTTAAAACATTAGCCCGTGGCGCAGGATCACCCCTGGCCCTGAGGTTCTGCCCACTCTCGGCCCCGGCAGGGCCGTGCTGTGGCCTCTGGATCCGACCATTTCTATCCGTCTGACTCCGAGCTTTTGTTCTTCTTTCAATCCCCTTGAAGCTGCTGTAGAGCCCACACTAGACACAACTGCACATAGTGTATTTTTCTAAAATTTCCATTGGGTTCTGGGTTTTTTTTTGAGACAAGGTCACACTTTTGTAGTTCAGGCTGGCCCTGAGCTCAGCCTTGAACTCACAGCAATCCTCCTGCCTCTGCCTCCCGAGTGCTGGGATTACACCACGCCCTGCACTGTGGTGTGTGGTGCTGATTGCTGATGCACATGAGTCCTCACACCAGCAAATCACTGAGCTAAATCCCTGCCCCACCACACTCGGTTCTGTTTTTTTAGGTTATAATTTCTACTGAGATTTGCTATGTGCTCATCCATTAAATTACACACGCTCCTAGACTTACAAGGGGATAACTGCTCCCCAAAATACATCATATGTTGAGCACTGAACATACCTAACCTCGTGGCTCAACAGCACAGTGCAGTGTCTAGTATGATTCTTTTCTCTCATGATTGTTTGACTAACTCAGAGCTCTGGTTCAACGTCGCTGACCAGAGCACTATAAGAGTCACATATTACCAGCCCAGGAAAAATTCAAAATTCAAAGTATCATTTCTTCTGAATGTGTATCATTTTCCCACCATCACAAAATTGAAAAATTGTAAGTTGAACAATCATAAGCCAGAGACCTTTGTGTGTTCTCCTTTATATATTTGAAGATATTCATACAGTGGCTTTGGATTTCTTGCAGGCTAATCTCTCAGGCAGCCAGCTCAGGTTCACAATTCCTCTGTAGTCTCTTTGCTCATGTATAGATCGTATTTTCCCCTCTTTCATATGTCTGTAATTCTGCACTGTCTCCTGGACATTATGAATGATAGAATGTCTGAATTCCATCATATTTTTCCAAAGAATATTTTTTCCTAATTTGTTTTGTATTTAGGCAGGCTATTATATGTATGAAATAGAATTCCAAATTCTTATTTTCTTTGTTATTAATTGCAAAAACACTGAAATTTGTGTTCAATTATTTTATTCTTAAATAGACTACATGTGCATAATTTAGGGATTAGATATATATATCATCTGGCAGGGACAGTTTATGTGCAGAGCTTGGAGCCTCTGTTCTCAGTCACTTCTGAGGTCTTTGCCCTTTCATTTTCCAGCTCCACAGTCATCCTAACTGAATTATTGTGCTTCAAGCCAGTGATACCGGCCTAAACATGACTTTTAGCTTTTCTGTATAGCGATGACTTGTCAGGATGTGTGCTTGTCAAAGTCATAACAGGAGAAAAATAGACCTTCTTCCAAGTGTAGACTTTCTTTGGTTTCAGCTTGGTTCCAGTAACCAAAAGTTGTTGATCTTTGTTATTTTGTCTGGCATTAGAATTGCTATCTATGTAATAGTAGTCTTATAGTTAGTTATTTTGCACTGTTGGGGGTCAAACTCAGGGCTTGCACATGTAAAATATATACTTTGCCACTGAACCACATACCCAGCTCTATCCATTAATTTTATAAATTATAATAATTTATTCATTTAGCTTAACAGATTGTAATAGTACAAGGACAGTGTGAATTTTTGAATAACAAAGATTTTTATGTATTGCTCAGAGAAGCTAAATGTGAACAATTTGTGTTTCACTTGCTTTTCTATTTTTCTTCAATCTCTGATTAAATGTGCTAATGATCAGCCAAATATTGAATAGCAATTTGCCTTAGTGGAAATAGGCCAAACACTATCTTTTGCATCAGATAGTATAAAGAACACATGCTTTCATATTGAATTTTTGCATCTGCCAATACTAAGGATGTGCTCTTGAGTGAACTATATTTAACTTCAATATTTATCTTCTTTATTTTCACCAGGGATGGAAAATGCCACCTTCAGAGGGCTGAGAGGACTAGTGTAGGATTAGTGTAGTGGGAAGAGCTTTGCATACAGTAGACCTCTACACAGCAGGCATTAATCATTGTCTATATTCCTTGCTCAGTTACCAGTCAAAAGAAAACCTGTCATGTGAGTGTGTTGTTTGGACAATGATGATGATGATGATATATAGATATGATCAGTAAATGCAAGATTGTAAGTACTTCAACAGGAAAGTGGTTACAATGAAGAAGCTTGATTATTATGCCTCGGCTTCATGATCTTCTCCAACAAAACAGGTACAAGTGATGTATGGCTTGGAGAAGACCCATGAGCTGCCCTTCCTTGGGTTGTGGAATACTTTCCATTTGTCTAGCTTCAGAGTTTAAGAGCACATTAGTACACAGCACCTCTCTTCACCCAGTATGTTTGCAGTCATTTAAATAAATACAGATACCTCATTTATTTTCTAGTTCTATGTACAAAAGATTTAAGAAAAATTTCAGGAGACCAGCTTGAAACTGAACTGAGCAGGTTTTAGACACTATTAATTTGGCTTATGAATTCGGCTATTGATTAAAATTAGAAATCACTCCAAAACCTAAGTGTGGTTTGCTAATTGACTTTTCATGGAGATAGACTTCCCTCGGCCAATGGTCACAAGTTAGGTCTCAGTGGTCAATGACGTTGTGACATCTCTAGTGGCCAGGAAACAGCAGCTGAGGAATAGCTCTGCTCCACATAGCCATTCTCTAAGATCAAACATTAGCAAGGACAGTGCAGGTGGCTCATTTGCTATGAGCTGCAAGATAGCACAGGTGCCTTGGTAAGTTTGACCTCAACCTCGCAAGTACACAGAGTTATTCTCCTTTTATGGCCTGGCTCATCAGAGCAGTGGTTGTGCTGCTTGCTATGTCTGTGTAGGGGACCACAATATTGATTACACCCAAAGCAGGTTGTAAGCAGCGCAGGCTGTGAGGACTAAACCCCTCAATTAGCTTGTTTTCAGAAGCCAGTCTGGCTGAAGCCTATGTGCCAAGGTCAGAATAACTCACACCCAAACACAGTTCCCACAATTAAAACCTTCTTGACTAGAAGGACAAGGATTTAATTATAACTCTATATTTTGTCAATTCTGTTCTTAATTCGAGAATGCTCTGTCTTGTCCTTTACGAGCCTTCCTGCATTCCTGCCCATAGTCACTGCACGACTGCAAGTCCTCACACAGTTCTCCTTTAGCATGCCGTTTGCCTCTATGCAGCTGGTTACCAATGGACATGAGTGGCTTGGACTGAGCGACGCCTTTCCTGACTGAGCAGCAGTGGCCGTCCTGGCTCCCAGGGTTCTCTGTCCCTTTAGTTCTCTTCTTTCTCTCTCTCAGTATTGCAATGTAGCACCGCGCACGAGATCAAAACCTACCACAGAGGTCTCTCATAAGCCTTCACTCCCCGTGCCATGTTGTACAATCTCAGTACTGACTAAGCCAGAGATCTTGGTCCTAACTATGACAGAGCTAAGAGCAGGTGGTTTTTAGCAAGGACAGAGCTAAAGACTGACTCCAGCCCTCTAAGTAATAAACTACTGTTCGCTATTCTCTATTCCTTGCTCTTTGCATATCATTCTTTCATCCTTCGCTGTCTCCTTATCAGGTGACCAGACATCCCTGGGAAACCAGCCAGGCTATCAATTTGAAAAAATAATATAAATAAAGTTCTTGCTATATCACTCCTATTAGCCATTGTTTCCATATAGATATTACCCTTTTCCCTGAACTCCAAGATCTGCTTTCAAAAACCAGAGAAAGAGACACTTACAGACAAAGCTGCTCTTTTGATGAGCAGTGCCATTCAAATGAACACTACCAATAAAGGTTATCTAAAATAAGGCTCAAAAGACCACATAAGCCTATGGTGTCATTCATAAAATCTCTGCAAACTGCTTTGGGGGAATAAGTCATCTTTTGGGCTCAATCAGTTCAATATGTTTAGAAACTACTGGTAAAGCTTTCTTAAAGTTAAAAAAAAGAAAAGTTTTAACTTCCAGGTTTGCAATTTTTTAAAAAATATCTTAATTGTTTTGAGTGCCCAGTGGATTATTTTTCATTTCTCAGTTATATTACTAATAAAGTAAAGATCAGACCTCTACAGGGCTCAGGATTTACTTCTACTGGTAGTGCACCTACAAGGGAAGCACAAGGGCCCAAGTTTGATCCCCAGTACCACACACACACACACACACACACACACACACACACACAGTGCCATAGTGTGTGTGTATGCATATATATATATTTACTTAAGTTATGGTCACATATATATTTTTACTTCAAAGATTCCCTCAATTCTAATTCATTTGTACTGTTTTTCTTTACTGAGCCAACCAATATATCTTTATGTCCCATTTCTTTTCCATAAAAATCATGGGAAATCCAACCAAAAAAGAGAACTACAGGCCAATATCCCAATGGACATTGACGCAAAAATCCTCAATAAGATACTGGCAAATAGAATACAGAGAATTATCAAAAAGATTATACACCTTGACCAAGCTGGATTCATCCCAGGTATGCAAGGATAGTTCAACATACGTAAATCAATAAATGTTATACACTATATTAACAGACTCAAGGACAAAAACCATATATGGTCATCTCAATTGATGCAGAAAAAGCATTTGACAAAATACAACACCCATTTATGTTCAAAACCCTACAGAAGATTGGAATAGATGGTCTCTATCTCAAACTAATAAAAGCTGTCTACAAGAAACCATCAGCCAGCATCATACTAAGTAGTCAAAAATTGAAACCTTTCACACTAAGATCAGGAACAAGACAAGGATGCCCTCTCTCACCACTTCTGTTTAATATAGTTCTGGAAATATTAGCCATAGCAATTAGGCAAGAGAAAGAAATAAAAGGAATAAAGATAGGAAAAGAAGTTAAATTGTCATTACTTGCTGATGACATGATGCTCTATCTAGAGAATCCTAAAAACAGTTAAAAAACTACTGGACCTAATCACCAAATTTAGTAGCATAGCTGGATACAAGGTCAATGTTCAAAAATCAATAGCCTTTGTATACACAAACAGTAGACCCACTGAGATAGAAATTGGGGAGTCAGTTCCTTTCACAATTGCACCCAAAAAAATAAAATACCTAGAAATCAGTCTAACAAAGGAGGTTAAAGACCTCTACTCTGAAAACTATAGCATTCTGAAAAAGGAGATAGAAGATTATATCAAAAAAAGGAAAGACATACCTTGCTCCTGGGTAGGAAGAACCAATATCATCAAAATGGCTATACTCCCCAAACTACTATACAGATTCAATGAAATCCCAATTGAAATCCCAAAAGCATATTTCACAGATCTAGAGAAAAAAATCCAAACTTTCGTCTGGAACCACAAAAGACCTAGAATAGCAA
>PVIR01020276.1:0-30794 GCA_004026965.1 Petromus typicus
GAGCAGCTTTTCCTTCATTAAGCGATGGCGGTGCTGCTTCCCCTTGGGAGCTAGCTCATCGTGGACTGAAAGACCAACCAAAATAAACTGTCTTCTTTTAAGTTTGACTGTTTGTTATTTTGTTTCAGTGATGATGAAAGTGACTAAGACACTAAAAACCAGGGTCATTAGCATGATTTTAATCAGTCTGAATAATCATTTGCATCATATAAAGAGACTACTTGAATAAGTCAAAATTGATTTAAAAAGTTGGAAAGATACCTGACTGGAAAAGTTAGCCAGAATAGAGATTAAATGAACCTTAGTTCAGGAGTTTTCTAGAAGGTTCAGTGATAAGTTTCATTGGTAAAATTGCATGTGGGGATTCATTGGCTTTACTAAATGTGTTCCTATATTGTGTCCCACTTCACTGATGTTACCTAATAAAATGTTTATTTTCAGCATAGACATGCTTTATGCTTCATTATTGTATATTATGGGATGTGTTTGCATTTTTTCTCACCTGGAGTTTCAAATAAGTGCATCAGGATGCTTGTGGTTGTGGAATTTAAAAGGCTGACTTGTTTGAAAAACTATTTTGGCACAGTTTGGTTGTGAGCCTCCCATACCGAAATGCAAGAAACAAACTTGTGGTTGTTTCCTTGTCTAAATCATGTGAGCATGGCAACTAGTACTGCATGGCTATTCAGCTGTTTATGCACACAAAGACTTCATATCTCCACTTTCACCCAAACAACAATTGACATATCATAAATGCTAAGTGTATGGATAGATTACACGCAGAGTGTTTTTACATGGAGAAATTATGACTAATATACACGTATACCATATAGGTGTGTATTTAAATATACTGTCTATACAAAATCACATAAAACATTCTTCTCATACTCAATTTATAATATCTAGAGCCACGTTGGCTTTTGAATAATTATCATGTATCTACTCTTCTGAAATTACATCATTGCTTTTTAATATTGGTAAAATGTGTATTCTTATTAAATTTTTGTATATTTTATCTAAACTAATTGTAGATATTCTGCCTGAAAACTAGGATTTAATATAACTTCCTCAATAATTTGATTCCTCATCTTTTACTTATATTTTTTAAAATGCAGTAGTATGCTTTCATTTCTCATTTTAAATGTTTTCCTCCAGTACATTGGCCAATTAAAAATATCAAATCAAGTGCAAGCAACCAATATCTTCCACTACAAAATAACATATTTAATAACTCACATATTTCAATTTGTTTGGTTTACTCTTTTAATTTCAAAGTTGCATACACACAATGCCCTCTCATTGGTGGTTTCTGAGTTCTTATTCATTTCTGTTTTAAATAATGTTTAACTCTTACTTGACAGACTATAAAGATATATAAGATCTAATTACATCCTCCCAAGAGATCCTTTTTAATAGCAAGTTACACAGCTTTCTATTTAAAGTTATCTACTGATTGTGGAGAAAGTTTTTGCTCTGGTCTTAGAAGGTACCAGGTTACACATTGGGCATGATTATTTGCATTTTACTATTATACCTGTGGTCTGAGATTAAGCCATGCAGTGGATGTTTCCATATCAGCTAATTATTAATGGTAGGATATGCAAAGAATTAGCTTGCTTTTCTATTACTAAATGGAATATTAATACAGCATTACATATTTAATATTTCACAGGATTTTAGAAACAGTTAGTGATGTTATATATCTAAAACATTTTTGTTTCAGTAGTAGTAGCTGAATTGAGAGCTTTCACACTGAGCTATATCAGCAGCTGTTTTTTTCTTTATTTTTTATATGGATAATATAGCATATATATGCATATATACACGTATATATACATATATATGCATGTATGCACATATATATGTATGTATGCATATATATATATACTTTTTTTTGGAGATAGTGTCTTTCTTTCTAGTTCAGGCTGGCCCTGAGCTCACTATATAGCCCGTATGAACCTCAAACTCACAGCAATCCTGCCTCTGGCTGGGATTACAAGTGTGAACCACCATGTCCAACATTGTGATTGCTGGTGGACATGAGTCACCACACCTGGCACTGTTGTATGTGGTTACCAGGGATTGAACCCAGGACTTGCACTTGCAAGGCAGGCACTGGAACCACTGAGCTAAATCCTTGGCTGCTCAAGAGTATTTTTAAATTACTAAATTTCCCAGACCAAGCTCAAAGTTGCAATCTTTCTGCCTCCACTCGTAGGTGGGGATTACTGGCTTGTAGTACTACACATAACTTCACATTGAAAATTCTTAATATAGTGTTTTGTGTGTTATAATTTCTAGATAATTTTTCATGATTACTTTAAAACCAGTAGAGATAAATAATTAAAATCAATTTTTCAGATTGAAGATAATGTAAAGGCTTCTAAGTGATATGTTTGAAATGTGTGTCTTGATTTTATACTTATATGTGGTTTTTTGTCACTGAAGAATATTTTAAATATCACGATAAGTAGTTTCATTCTTAACATTAAGATAATTTGTTTTTATCTTAATGGCTATGTCTCACATCTTATAAAATTGAGTATAACTCACAAAATAGAGCATATCAGGCAACAGAAGTTACTGCAAATCTTGAATTTTGTTTTCTATTACTCATGCAATAATTAAAAAAAAAAGAATTAAAAAAGTAGGAATTTCTTTCCAGAAAGACTGAATGTGCTATTTACTTGAGGTAACTTCATAATATAAAAATTCAATCTTCTAAGGGCAATATAAAAATAGTTGCTTTACTCAAATGTCATTACTTTTTATATCTTTTAGGAATACACAATAGATATAATTTTTGCCCAAACCTGGTTTGACAGTCGCCTGAAATTCAATAGCACTATGAAAGTGCTTATGCTTAATAGTAACATGGTTGGAAAAATTTGGATTCCTGACACTTTCTTCAGGAACTCCAGAAAATCTGATGCACACTGGATAACAACTCCCAATCGTCTGCTGCGAATTTGGAATGATGGACGAGTTCTTTATACCCTAAGGTAATACTGCCTATGAAGTGCCGTGGCTCTAATTTATTTATACTAACATTTGATTAGTTTCTAAAGTTTTCTTCCTCAAACTTGCGATGTAGCGAATGTGATATTCCTTTCCTGTGCTAACATTCAAATGGTAAAGTATCCTAGCATTACTTTCTAAAACTCACAGTTATTATTATATGAAAAGATCTAGAGTTAAGGGGGAAAATAAAACCCTCCAAGTTTTAAATTCTTTTCCTCAAAACCAAATAAGCTGTTACATAATTACTAATAATTTTAATCAGTAATATAAATCACTGAGATGTTTCTTAAGGAGCACATTCTGTACAAAAATTTATAATTAGAAATTCTGGGTATAGTGCCCACACCTATAATTCCAGCACTCCAGAGATAGAAGCAGGAGAAGTACTGTGAGTTCAAGGCTGGCCTGGACTATGTAGTGAGTTCAGAGCTGGCCTGAACTATAAAGCGAGACCCTGTCTCAAAAAATAATATGTAATTAAATTATCAAAAGTGAACTAAAAGCTAGCCAAGAATAGACTGATGTGTGAAAATTCAGATTTATTGATGAATTTTCAACCTGCTCATTTAGAATCATTCTTAATATGAATATGTTTGGGATACGTTATACTTATGAGCCCAAAACACATTCATTTTGCATATGTATGCATGTGTGTGTGAATGTTTATGTGAATATTTGGGTAGATACTAAAATATGAATTTTGAGGTATTAAGTCCAGAGGTCATATTAAAACATATAGAGATGAGTGAAATTTTTGGAAAGAAAAATGCTAGATATCTGATGCACACTTACTAATAGTGTATTATTGCAATTTGAGAACTTGACTTTAGTATTATTACTATATTCTTATATATTGTCGTACCTTGTCATTATAAACCCAAATCATATTTTAAAATTAAGCAAGATATTTTTAATGATTAAAATGATTTATTTATTCAAATTTATTTTTCCATCTACATAGATTGACAATCAATGCAGAATGTTACCTTCAGCTTCATAACTTTCCTATGGATGAGCACTCTTGTCCACTGGAATTTTCAAGCTGTAAGTGAGAAAAACTTGATGATTTCATTGAATTTTAGCTTCAAACCCTGTTTATTTAAGAATAAAACTAAAATGGAGTAAGCACAATTTTCAAACACCAGATATACTAGGTACAATTTTTAATACAAAATAGTTACAAATATTGCACTATTTCTTGATTTTAAATAAAGTGACAATATGTAATCATATATATTTTATTGTCATTTTCACAACTCTTAGAATATTGTAATGTCATTTTCTTATTTGAATTAAATACTACTGAAAATAGGTTTGTATTAAGGTGTTTAACAAACCAGCAATGAAAGTTAATTCAAAATATATTCAGTTTTGGGCAAGTGATATTTAATTTTTTTGCACTGGATTTAAACATGCATTTAAAAATGTTTGGAGGTAAAGTATTTACTTCATTAATAGCGAATATTTTAGAATACTACTGTGTTGGAAAAGTTAGAAATACAAAATTAACTTCTTTTACATATAATTAAGTAAAAGAGAAATAAAAACAGAAAGGCGACTACAACAAAATAATTTGCATAGAAAAATCTAGTATTTTCCATCAAAATAACTATTTATAATACAATATTAATTTTATTTCATCTTAATAGTGTATTCTCATATGTATTTTACAAAGATATTTATCTCAATAATTGAGTAAAATGACTTTCAATGCTATTGCCTATATTCACAAATTACCTCATGCTATTTTCTCTTTCTAATTGTTTTAATTGGTGCCACTGGTACATTTTAATCAAAGAGTAATTGATATGTAACTAATGAGAAGAGCTTTTGTGCTCTTGTCTACATGTCTGCTCTTATATTTTGAGTTGACATTACTTTGATTGCCATTACAAACAGTTAATAATTCCTCCTTGTAAATGTAGTCAAGCAAGAATAGCATAAATATAATGACTACAGCTAATTTGATTTAAATATCCTTTGAGGATTCAATAGAAATTTTGGAAATATTGCATTAAAAGTGTGAGCATAATTTTATAACAGCCCTAATTTAAGTCAATGTTATGAGACTCAGAGTTGCCAGATATCTTGTGCCCCTATTCCTGTGTATTGTGATTACATTCTACTTAGTATGTAATTATAATGAATAAGAAATATAGAAAAAGCAATTTAAATAAAGCCTAACAAAACAAGAGTGAGAAAAAAGAAATGTAAATTAAGTAAATTAGAAAACAATTATTTTATTTCATTAGAGATAAGACCATGTAAAATGGAACACTGTGTGGGAACTATTTAAAATAAATAATAAATTCTTTGTAATATGTAGAAAAACTTGAAATATTTAAAATTTTATATTATTAAATTATTTACATATATATATACATATATACATATATATATCTTAGTCTCATAACACTGACTATATATGTATATGTTAGGTCTAAACTCAGTTACGACCTGATGACAATTGAAAAACATAGCGCTTTTTGACAGTATTACAGAATGCAAGTCTAACAGAACACAATCACTTTGTAAAACTCAGATGCAAGAGGGATGGGATGATAGAGTCACATGAAAAGTTGTCCTGACCCAAGCTACTGAGAAAAGTTACCTCTGAAGCCAGCATACCAGCAAGATGTAAACCTTACAGGATTATTCTTCAAACTATACATACATATTTGACTCCATATTTTTATATTGGACATATTTTATAATAATAAAGGAAGAAATTCCAAGAGTTTGTTTTTGTATAATGTTATTGCAACAATGTCAGATTTGAACCTTGAATATCTCCATACTGTTCTTTTGACTTTTCCCTATAGATGGATACCCTAAAAATGAAATTGAATACAGATGGAAAAAGCCTTCTGTAGAAGTGGCTGATCCTAAATACTGGAGATTATATCAATTTGCATTTGTGGGTTTAAGAAATTCAACTGAAATTGCTCACACAATCTCTGGTAAGGAGGAAGTGTGTATCAGTGAGCTACTGTAGCACTGAAGGACACTGGTATTTAAATGTCGGGGTTGGAATAAACATTTCGTATATTTTCTAGCCAAAGTTAGACATATTATTTTTTCTTTCAGGGGATTACGTTATCATGACAATTTTTTTTGACCTGAGTCGACGAATGGGATACTTCACCATTCAGACTTACATTCCGTGTATTCTAACAGTGGTTCTTTCTTGGGTGTCGTTTTGGATCAATAAAGATGCAGTACCTGCGAGAACGTCACTGGGTAGGATTTGTCATGTTTTGCTACAATAGCTTTGTACTTAAAAAATTAAATATTCCAGCAAATTTGGATGGACACTAGTGGAGTATTAAATTATTATAATTAAATTATTTAGTGGAATATTAAATATTAATTTGAAAAAATATATATGTTAGAAATAGTGTAGTAAAAACATAAAATTTCTTACATTGATCAATATTTTAAATTGCTTTTCATCAAGGTTTAATTTAGTGTTTCACCGAATGACTAATAATTACATTCATTTGCCGGAGTGTGTTTTGATGGCTTTGAAATCCTTTGCTCTTATGATGTTGCTAATGAACAATCAACTGTTCCAAAGGGCAAGTCTCTGAAAAGACCAAGAAGCTCCCTGGCTTCTGCAAAATGTAAAGTATGCAATTAATCTAAGTGCATCTGACAGTTGTCTGTAAAATAACATTGATTAAAAGGATAATGTTTAATTCAGCCTCAATAAAGTGGATTTTTGTTCTCTTCTTGTAGTAATATATTTCAATAATATTCTATAAAAATAAAGTGTTAGTTCTTATATGTTTAAAAGACAGTGATAATTTATATTTGCATATTGATACAAAAAACTTGTTAATCATCTGATTCATTTCCAAGATAGGTGTAGGACATGAATAACACTGCTGTCATTAGTGTCTTAAAAAAAAAAAAGTCATAGTTTAGAAAGTTTTTATTTCCAACACTGATGTCTTCTATGTGGATTTTATATCTGGCAAATGATTATATCTATTAAATAGATATAATTTCCTTGTGCAAGGAAAGCCATGGATGGAATAAATGTTTTATTATCCCTTTAATACAAATTTTATCTTATTATCCTAGTTATGGAAATATTTTAATAGGAAATTCATCATGTTCCAATAATCCCTGTGCTATTATTAAATTTGGGAAGATAGTTTTTAAAGTTGAAAACTATTGCAGTTTTGTTGCTTCATAAAACAGATATGTTAGGTGGAAACAGTGGCTCACGCCTGCAATTCCAGCACTCGAAAGACAGAGGCAGGAGGATTGCCATGAGTTTGAGGCTAGCCTGGGCTACATAGTGAGTTCAGGAGCACCCTGAACTTTAAAGAGAACTTGTTTCAGAAAACTAAAACAAAACAAAACAAAACAAAAAGATAAGTAATAATGTTTTAATAAGATAAAATTTAAAGCAACCATTGAAATCAGAATCAAAACACACAGTAATTCCAAGAATTTTCACGTAAGGATGAGACATAATTAAGAAATCAAAAATAGTTTTATAAATCTTACTCTCTTGTGAGAATGTTATGATTTAATGCTTTCCTCAAAAATGTATGAAAGTTGAGGAAAATTGAAGACTTGAATTCATTAGTCTCCTTTTGCACTGTTATATCTAATAATTTTAAAATGTAGCTTTGTTGGCAAAACAATTAAAGCAAGAATGTCAAAAAAGGGGAAACAGTGGACAAATCCAAAACCATAATTAGAGATTTCAATGTCCCTTTTTTCACTCTCTGTTACCAGAATAAAAAAATCAATCAAGATGTAGAAAATCTGAATGAAATTATCAGTTACCTGATCAAGTTGATATTGAGCACCACACATAACTTCAGTTTATATAACATTGTCAACTGCATATTGAACATGAATTAAGATTACAATAGAATTTGAAGGACTACAATATCATTGCATATATTTTCTGATGAAAATGGAAATAAAAGTTAATAGAAAAACTAATAATGCTCTGAAATATATAAAATCATCTTTTACATAATCCTTAGAGTAAAAAAATATGTGGAAATTTAGAAAACATTGAAACTAAATTTCAATAAGAATTTAACATATAAATGTACCTAATTCATTATTTTGAAAATTATTTCTCTAAATTATGAATGTTAGAAAGGAAGCTTTAAATTCATTAAGTGTCTAAAGCAAAAAACTAAATCACTTCTGTGTATTTGTCATGAATACATATCACTGTTTAGGCTTCTTTTCTGAAAGGTGTTAACTTTCCTTAAGCCAGTAAGCAGGGAAATGAGAGATTAAAACTACAGAAACAGGTTTGTCCCTTTGATTACAGATGCATTGAACCTATGTTTTCTATTTTTTTTTAATATTAACTCATGAGATTAAAAAGTTAGGATGTGAGAGAAACTTTCAGGGCATATTTCCATACAGTCACGAAGGAATGTCATGGCCTCTGCCCTGGCCACATCAGAGCCGCAGCTGCTGCGTCTCCTTCTACTTGTTATTTTATTATAAAAGTCAACCTTCTCTATGTATTGGCCAAATTCAGAAGCATTCAACATTATTTTAGTACTCTTGAGAATGTAAGTAGTTCTATTTAAAAGATACATTTTCGGAGGTAAAGAAAACTATGACAATTTAATAAGAAGACCCGTAAAAACGACATGTGAATTAGGTGACCGAAGATTAATAATGATAAACACCCAAGATAGCCAAGTGATAAAGACATTCATAACCGAAGATATCCACACAGGGGTGGGGATCGTGGGCATATTTCAACTACATGTGCTTGTCTTATCCATTTACAAATTTACTCTGTGTTTTTGAAGTATTTCCTTTCACAATTGTATTATTCACTCAAATCTTGAGGTTAAAGAAAAGATGCAAGTAGTCATTTAAGAAAACATAACGCCGTAACTGTACAGCAGATCTCCCATGACTTTTGCTTCCGTTTCAGCAAAAGGTACTTATTTCTCATGTGGAAGTTCTGACTTAATGCGGAGGAGCTCAGGTTCCTAGTAGCTTTCTGCTGAGTCATTGGTGATTTGAACTTCCGGATTCCATTATGGTCTAGGAGACTTCCGGGGCTCTGACCTTTGTATTCCAGTGGACTGGAGGAGGAGAGAAAGAAGCGCATCCGCACCTCTTGACGCTGTCTTTTAGGCGTGGCTTTCCACACACAGCCCAACTTCACTACATCAGAGCCTCTACTCACTCCACTGCACGAAAGGTGACAAAGCTGTTCTTCCAGGCAACACACACCTGGTGGGAAGCTGATAATATAACTGCTATATGGAGGAAAAGAAGGAAGAATATCAGGAATCAGCTTTCTCCACAGTACTTTAAATGATTAAAATTCATGCAGACCCAAGAAGGCTTTTAAAATCATGTAGCTATGGTTACCAGTAATTCTTTCTGCAAATGACTAGTAATCATATCCTTTTGTTTCCATT
Organism: Petromus typicus; assembly: GCA_004026965.1. NCBI lineage: Eukaryota > Metazoa > Chordata > Mammalia > Rodentia > Petromuridae > Petromus > Petromus typicus. The sequence continues at coordinate 9,450 of PVIR01020276.1, forward strand.
CGTTCTTTCAATTCACAATATTGCCAAATCGTACGGAAGAACAAAAGCAGCCTATTACATTATTTTTAATCTTCTGTTTTCTCCCTTCTGTCTGCAGGTATCACCACAGTTCTGACTATGACAACCCTGAGTACAATTGCCAGGAAGTCTTTACCGAAGGTTTCCTATGTGACTGCGATGGATCTCTTTGTTTCTGTTTGTTTCATTTTTGTTTTTGCAGCCTTAATGGAATATGGTACCTTGCACTATTTTACTAGCAACAAAAAAGGAAAATCTACTAGAGACAGGAAGAAAAAAAGCAAGGCCTCGGTATGTTACAATATCTCCATTGCATAAAGCTCAGTTTACCTATAGCTTCTGTTTTTGAATATTGATGTTATATTGGCTTAGAGTAATAATGATGCCTGAGGGCTGAAGACAGAAGGAAAGGAAAATTAAGGTGTAAGTGGAGAATTTAACATGGCCAAAAAAAGTATGTTTGTGTTTCTCCAAATTTTTACCGTCCTTTGGAAAGAAAGATTTCTTATATTATGAAATTTTCCACAAGTAGTCTATTATTTGTCCTTACAATATTATCAAAGATTCCTCCTTAACGATATTTTATATTAGGATTTCTAACAAAGTGTGGCCCATAAAATTATGTCATTCTTAGAGATTAATATCTTTTAATGTTAGAATATCACAGCCATAAAATACTTTTATTTTCGCATATTTGTACTTCTTTGCATTCTCTTTCCAATTACATAATAGCTAACTTAATTTATATCACACCATATTTACATATTAAAATTGATTTTATTGATTCTCATATAACTTCTGGTTGATTTATTTAAATTTATTTTTATAATAGTAATTGTGACAACCTGAAAGTAATATCTAATGCTGAGTACTGCGAGCGCTGCGCTGAGCATTTGACATGCGTGGCTTCCCTTATGTTCAGAGCATACTGAAGGAATCAGTTCAGGATTGTCCACCAGGACAGTTTAACAAGTGGAGGTTTCAAGACTGAGACCCAACTTTCTGAGGTGCCAGAAATCAAACTGTAACCATTTCTCCTTATTTGTCTTTTCATCAGACTCCAAAAATTAGGCATTTATTTCTTCAAAATTAAAAATTATGTTCCATCACTAATTATAGTAAGTCTTTCAAAAGCAAATTTGATCCAAAATACCCAAATAAATGAAAATTGTATAAAACAGCTGTGCATGTGTCATGACATTGTATGTCTTGAAGGACATACAGTGAGGCATGAAGTTAAAATTTTTACCTAACTTAATAATTTTTAGGATTCAGTAGTTTTTTCTCTCTTCCTCTACTTTTCATTAATTTCATCATAAAATTTTCTTTACTTTGAAAATGTATCTCACTTTTCAGAGAGATTATAGCCCAACTATACTCTCTTATACATTTTGTTTTGAGATTATTGCAATAGTCTAGGAAGGCAGAGCACATTGCTGTGGTACAAAATGTAGAAATCCTGTTGTACAATTGATTTGTGAATCTGTCAGCTAACATCATCTCAGCTTATCTGTAGGTTTGTTGTGATCCCCACAGGAACACATCAGAGAACAAGTGGGCTAACTTTCATATCTATTATTTAATTTTTAGTTGTTTAAGTGAAAGTCTTCTACTTTCTTTTAGTTAGACCAAACATCCTATCCAGATTTTTTTTACATTTTATCATTTACTCATTATGCTTATGTATAATTACCACCTTCGAAACTTTACTTATGGAAACTCTGATTGAAAATCCTTAGAATATGAACAACCAAGATGAAAAACCTGACAATATTCAACATCACATGCATTTTCTACTTTCATCCCAATAACATCTAATGTAGAAAATATTACTACATCATGGAAGGAAGGAACATTGCATAATGACTACTGAAGGGCATCAGTGAATTGGTTTGGCCCCAGATCATGGATACAGGACCAGAGTTCTGGATGACACCATTTCTCAGGAAAGTCAAAACGCTATAGTACAAACCTAAAAATGTTCTCATTCAATCCTTTAAAATTAGTATTTATAAAAAGAATCCTGGAATTGTTACTGTATTACAGAATAATTTACCTAAAATTCTATATGTAGAAACTTTACCATTTAACATCAAGCCCAGGAAGGAAAAAAAATGGAAATACAAGATTAAGGAATCAAATCTAAATGACAGCCAGGCATCATGACACATACCTGTAATCCTGGCATTATTGGAGACTGAGGCAGGAGGATAATGAATATGAGTCCAGCGTAAGCAACTTACCAACTTTGTGAGACCCTATCTCAAAATGAAAATATAAGATTAGTATATAAAAATTTAAAAATGTGAATGTAACTCAGTGTGAGACCCTTAAACTCAATCCTCAGAAAAAAATCTTTGAAACTGGAAATTGCAGCAGTCCAATTGGCACTGTAATTGACTCCCTTGGCACCAAGTGTACTTATATAGGCACTCAAAACAGAGTTTTCTAAACTTTTTTGTGTTGTTCAGTCATGTGCATTGTGACTGCTTTCATCACTAGGTAGTACATTGAAAAAATCATAGGTCAAACTTCAAACTTGTTTCTTCTTGGTTCAGTTTTAACTGTTTAACTTTCTAATCAGGCGAATCAGAAAGTACTTTTGTGATTGACCCTCCAGCTCCATTTGCTAAATGTCCTAAGTCTTCTACTTGGGAGGTGGGGTGTTTGTGGAATCCACATTTCCTCCTTTTCCTGCCACAGAAATTAAACCTTTAGAAAGACCCAGACATCTCATGGCATCCTGCCCTCCTTCTTGGTTTCATTCTCTGTGGCTCATCTCCACTTTATTTCTCTCTACCATTTTCTTCTTCCTTTCATGGCCCCCATTTTTGCTAGCTTGAATTCTGACATGTGTTTCTTTTTCAAGACAATCTGAGATGTTAACTATATTACCAGGTCATCAAGAACTTGAACTGTAGAGGTAATGGTTAGTGAAAGGCAATAGTAGCACATAAGCCAGTCAGCTAAGAGTGCTTTATATTCAAAGGGGATTATTTAACCCACAGGAGAACAGAAATCTCAGAGAACCATGTTATGCTTATATTGCAATCCTGATTTACTTATTTGAGAATAAGAGTTTCTTATTTTTAATCTCTCAGTGCAAGTACACTGGAAACAAAAAGAAATGTGCTATGTTTCTTAAACTCAAGGCTCTTTAAGTCTAGCTTAAAAATAAAATTGCAAATGCAAATGTAAGAAAATAAAAACCACAGTATAAAATAAACATTACAAGTTAATAAAGAGACTCTAAGAGAAATGACAATAAGATGAGCGATTTCTCATATGGCCTTTTAGAAGCAGAATATCTTTCTACAATGACTATAAATAGATGCATAAGATACATCTTCTGAGAACTCAAGTATCCTTTCCGAAGAACTGCTCTGATTGGACTAGCCTGGTGCCACATGGAAGCTAATTCTTACAAAAGAAGTCTGGCAGAGAAATTTTTAGAAAATGTGTGACATGGTTGAAATAGTTCTTTGAAGAATAGGTTGCATTTATGCTAGGAAGAAGATGAAGATGGAGAAAACCGTTGAACACAGCTGAGCTTACAAATGAGAATAAAGACTGACATATAATGTAACCTGTGATTGCACAGAGCTAGGTTATTTAAATTGGTAAAATAAATTTAAATCTTAGTAGCACTGGACATATTTCAAGTGTTTAACAGCCACTTGTGTAGTATACTGAAAAATACAGTTGTAGTACATGTCTATTAAAGTTTCCTCGGACTTCAGTAAACGAACCTTAAGAAAGAAAATGATCTATGTTATGGATAGAAAAATGAACTATGTTTTTACAGACAAGTTGTGCAAAGTCTGCACTGTCATGGAAGAATTTAAATTTTGTTCTATGAGTACTTAGAATTAATTTACATATTTAAGCAGAATGAAATATGTGCAAGAATAGTCCTGAAACATAATTAGAAATAACGGAAAATATATTTTGTAATGTATAATTTAAGAGCTAGGGAGATACATTTTACAACTATTGCAATAGTTCAAAAAGAATCAAGAACATGAAACTAGGAATTAAGTTGAAGAGAATGTGGAAGCGTTTATGTTTACTCCCCCAGCTCCCCAACCTCCACCTTCTTCTCTACAAAGAAGTGGTATTTTTTTCTAATAAGAGCATTATCTTCATGAATAAACATTCACCTGTCTTTCAGAGTACATATTAAAATAATAAAAAATATCAATCTACCATTTCACAAATTTTAAAATTTTTTCCCAAAGTTATATTTGGCAAAGCTCCCAGGAGGAATCAAACTGGTGACAGGTAATGGAGCAAAAGTTGCATAAGTAATTGTAAAACATCAGTGTATGGGGGACCTTTTCTGCAGACAGAGTGATCATGCCTTGTCAGTTGTCACCATGGTCCTGTTGTGCCTCTCTGGAGATTGTCAAAAATGCTTTCATTTTGACTTCTAAGTAACACCTTATCACACACCTCTTCCAACCAAGAGTACTACAGACCAATGCTGCTGAGAAAAAGGACAGGTTAATTAATGAGTGAAAGTCTAAGTTGGAAAAAAGAAAAGTAACATAATGTATGTACACAACAGAGACAAAGAGAACAACAGTATACAAATGCAAAATGACATTGCTTACTGAGTACTGTTAGTCTCAACTCTCCTAATGAATTACATTTTAACCATTTATGCTTTTACTTTCCTCTAATGATTATTTTCATTGTACTTCTAATTTTCATTGCAACAGATTTCAATGTATCAAACAGAGAAGAGATAAAAAAATTAGTTCTTTTAGTGAAGAAAAATATTCTCTATTGTCTATTGTCTCATTCTCACTCACACAAATATTTCATTGCAACTATTAAGAGTTATTATATTAATCTTTATCTTACATTATTGAGAGTCACTATATTAGTTAAATTTAAGATTTTAAAATCTTAATTTATTACTGTGACTAATTCTAATACCAGTCTGCTTGTTTTAGTTAAGTATTTTCCATTTTTTTGGTGAAATTTTCCCTTTTGTTTCTCATAATGTAAAATATTTTTGAAAGATTTAAAAAATCATGTTTATCTTTTACTTCAAGAAATCTGATGGATTTTTGTCCCATATTTTCTGTTATCTTCTCTGAAACAGAAGTTATATAGATATATAAATACTTCTTAGGTTAAACATTACATTGGAGGTTTTCACATCACCATCTTTTTCATTGATCTGCTCTCTACAAAATGGGAAAATTCTTCAGGATTTTACTGTTAAATTTCTCAAGCTTTTTCTAATTTATAAGAACATTTTCAATTTCTGAAAGTGTTATTTTCCAAATAGTCTTCCTTTGCTTCCCTCAATGGATGCATTGATTACCAGTAGACTAATTACAAGAATTAATATTGCCTTGTTTCTTAAATTACTAGTCAGTTATTCTAGCTGTTCATCCTTATATTTTTCATTTGTGTGGTTGGTTCTCAAATGTAGGCTTTGATTATTCTAGGCTCTGTGAGCAGGACATGTGCCAAAGTTCCACTGGTTAGAGACTATTTTCACGAGTGGGCAGCGTAAGTACTCATGACTTCCAGACATACACACAGTCGGCAAATGATAACTATTAGAACAACGATGGTGTTTCAAATCCAATCTCAGGAATGAATCTTCATCCTACTTAAGATATTGTCAGGATCTTACTATTATTTCCTTAGAAGTTACAGAGTTCTAACAGTAAGGAAAATAGACAAACAACAACAATAAAAAGGTTCATTCTTCAGGATCTTACTTCTCTACTTGGACAGCGATTGTTCTCTAATTGAAGCAATGCAGCTTTTAATTCAGAAATGACCCCTTAGCTAATGCCAGGTCTTCTATTGCAGTTGATTTATTGCTCCCATTTTAGCCTTTGATTGAATGCCTCTGCAATTTTTGAGAGGAAGAACAGTTTCCAAACTCACATTTATATTTCTTTAGTGTTCTTCAGTTTTCTTCGGGTTTTTTTGTATATACTTTAACCATGAATCTATTTCAATCCTTGAAATTCAAAAGTTCATCACAAGTTTTAATAGCAAACTGAAGATATTCTCATCTTGTCTGTTTTTAAAACTGATGTATTTGTATTTTATAATTCTTGGTGATTTTCATGATGCTCATAAGACATTCACTTAGGCTATTCAGTTATCTTGCTTCATTTTATATCACTTCAGCTTGTATATTTTTATTTCCCAGTATTTGCTGTTTGGAGGGCAGCCAAAGTAGTGGAGTTGCAATTCAGATAAATGCAGCTCAGTCTGTCTGCATTCTTCCCATTAATCATTCAGGAGTTTTCAGGTCAGAAGTCTGTGTGTTGGCAGTGTTTTGTTTTATTGATATTGTGTTGATCTTTGTGTATTTGTGTCAAGGTGTACACATTTTATTTCGGTTCACTCTTATCATTCATTGAAGTGCAGCTTCTTTGAAACTATGAATTTGTTTATTTTGAAGGGGAGAAAAGGATCAGAAACTGGAAATTTGTCAAAGTGTCATTGCAATAGAATCATGAAGATATTGAGTATCAGAGATTAGTCTATTTTTAATATGAACAACTCATAATATTCATTCATTTTGTGCATTTTAATGGTTAATATCCCCCTCATACATAATTGATATCTTCTGATAGACATGAGGTATTTTTCTTATGACAATCCTGAGAGATGTATATAAAATGTGTTTTCTGCCAAATGATTTAAAATTATTAACTAACATACCACTGTTAATTATTTTTCATTGAAGTATTAAGTGAGAAAGAAGTGAATACCAACCTGTTAAGTTTTGCATCATTTTAACGCTCCACTAACATTTTGAAATTTGATCAAGTCTCTTCAAAGTGTAACCTTCAAATTATTTGCCCACAACACCTGATAATAAACTTCCCCTGCTTCTTATAATATATCCAAGCAGGTGCAGTAATAGATTTGCTTCTGTTTAACATCTGACCTATACATTTTAGTTCAGATTTGATTATTATGACTTGTTTGACGTGTTCACCTCTTTAAAAAATATTCCTGCATTTTATTATTTGCCATTTTTTTTTGTGACAAGGTCTCTCTTATAGCTCAGGTTGGCCTTAAGCTCAGCCTTGAACTCACAGCAATCCTCCTGCCTCTGCCTCCCGAGGGCTGGGATTACAGGTGTGAGATTCCACACCCATAACTGTGGTCTGCAATTCTAATTTCTGCTAGGGATGAGTCTCTATGCCCAACATTGTCATATGTGGTTACCAGGGATAAACCTGAGCCCTTGCACTTGCAAGGCAGGCACCAGAATCACTGAGCTAAACCCTCAGCTCATATTTGCTTCTTTTTGTACCTATTGGACTTTTAGTATTTATTAGCCTACATTCTTTAAATCTTTTCCAGAAAATGTTTAATTTCCATGGTTTTGAGATTTATTTTTTCAAAATTTAGAACATACAAGTATGATAAGTATTTACAATTAAAATAATTAAGATTAAGTGAAAATAACTTTGATGTGCAGTGTAAAGCTCATCAAAGCATTGATTTTAATATTCACAAACGCATAACATACGTGGCCTGGAGATGTGCAGAAACTCTAAAGGACCATGCATGGCTAAAAGTACAGAGCATGCATATTTTACTTGCAATTTTATTTAAGGATTTAAGGATTTTCTAGTAACTTTTTGAAGGAAGCTCATCTCTGTCATTGCTATTGTTATCTGCATGTTTACTTTGTCATGTATTCCACAGTTTTTTGTGTTTTATCCTTGTGATAAATCAGCAATAACAATACCAGTAAGAGCAACAGTGAGCAGTAACCACTAGCAACTGAATACTTTGTTTCAAATGATTCCCACCTTGTTTCCTGGGTACCATCTCTCTTTTTTTTTTTTTTTTTTGCTTTTTTCTTGTATGATTTTTTTAAATTTTTTAATCTTTATTGGTACATTACATATACACATCATGATTGCACTCCATGATGGGGATTTGTGCCAGTATAAGACACAACTTAATTCTCATTCTTTCCCATAGCCCTACCCACCCTACCGCCCCCTCATATACATAAAATTTGTTTCCTTACTTTTTGGTTACAATCTCAACATTTTCCGCTTTCTTCCTATTTTACATTGAGTATTTTCTATTTCACAATATATACCATCTCTTTTCATCAAAAGTAGATCTGTGTTACTGCTCTGTGACTCTGGTACAACAGAATTTAAGTTGCAAAAGAGGAGTCAAATTTTCTTCTCCATTTTAAAGAAGTCATCTCATCTTGGCTAGAAATTCAGACTGGCCTAAATTGTTTGCCTGACTGTTCCTTGTTCTACAAGCCTTGACATATTTAATATTCGCCAATATTATTGTTATCATTTTTAAGTGTTGTTCTGAACTTACACAGATTAACAGGTTAATTTGATATGCGCTCCAAATAACCCTCATAATAACAGTAGTTATTATTATCAGGTAAGAAGGAAAACCAGTCATTCCTCTGTAAATTGCGGGGTTTCATCTTCACAACTGTCACAAAACATTAGGTGCTAATACCATTTACAATGTTGGTAGAGCAAACAGAATTTTTGGAACCGCTTCTTCTCAAAACCATGTTTTAACTCCCACCCGGCTTGTCTCCAAAATATGCTGCTTTACTGACTAGTACAAACACCTGTTTATGCTGTTATTCATAGTTTCTCAGGACATTTTTATTATCAATATCTTCACTGTTATATATTCTCATGGATACTAAAATAAACATTCATAGAAAACAAGTACATTCATAGTATTTGTACTCATTTTAATGCAAAATATCACGGAAACATTTTTTTTTCTCCTTTGAGAATGAGATTCAACGGTTGACGGTTGACAATCTTTTGGTCCAACACGTAAAGATATAAAATACATTTTATTTTCTGGCGTGTTTTCTGCATGGTTTTTGGAATGTAGGGGAAGTCATGTGCTGCTAAATAAATTAAAATCTAAACACCCCTGACGATGGGAAACACTTGACCTGGGGAAACGAAGATTAGTGTTACTGCACGCGAACTAGAGCTCTCCTTGACCATGACACGGTAATCTTTCTTTGCTCTGCTCTCTGCCTGAAAACCTCGCTCACCGTTTCCTGCAGGCAGCCCCAGGACTCCACGCTGGCTCCACTCTGATTCCGATGAACAGCATTGCTCTGACTCAGGGGGACGACGACTACGGCTATCAGTGTTTGGAGGGCAAAGATTGCACCAGCTTCTTCTGCTGCTTCGAAGACTGCAGAGCAGGATCTTGGCGGGAAGGGAGGATTCACATACGCATTGCCAAAATTGACTCCTATTCTCGAATATTTTTCCCAACAGCTTTTGCCCTGTTCAATCTGGTTTATTGGGTTGGCTATCTTTACTTGTGAATTTCAATATTAGACCAAAATTATAATTCTAAACAAGTCTAACTTAATCAGTTGTACTTTACTAACATGAAGTTAAAATGTAAAATGCAAGGAAACCAATGATTAAAATACAAACACTATTCTGACTATTTTTAGGCCTCCATGGGTAAATTAAAAATCAACTTTGAGATTTATTTATCTAAATTTACAGAAGAGTTATGAATTGTCAAGTCCAATATGTTTAAATCCGTGTGTTACAAGTTTTATCTTTATTTTCTTTATTTACTTAGATCTTATTAGGATATGGAAATTATAAATTCTGTGTTACATATTTTAAAGGTGAAATGATTTAGTAGATATTTTATTTAAATATACTTGTCAGTATATTAGGAGACTAATGCCTAATAGTTATCTATTTTTTTTATCTAGGATGTTTTAACTTGTTTGTTCTTGGTTTTCATTTGTCTGCCCTGTTTAGCATATGTTGTTAAAAAGAGAAAGCCATGAATTTCTTGAATTTTTTTCAAGATATTTTATTCCCGAGAAGAAAGTAATTAATTTCTGCTGTTTTGATTTAATGTTTACTGTGAGCTAATCATTTATAATTTTATAAATTTTGGGGGTGAAAAGTGATGTCATGATTTATGGATATAATATGGAATAATTGAAGGAAGCTAGTTGGTAATAGCATATGATTTATGAAATGACCAATATTTATGTCCTTTAACAAGTTAATTTCCTTATGTAATATGAAGCAAAACACCAGCTATATTTACTTTGAGGATTTTCAAACATATTAAACTGCTTCAGTCAGATTTGTGAAATGCAGTTTGAAAAATGATTCAAAAAATGTTACATTTATCTATCTCATTTTCTTCCTAGTCCTACTATGATGTTAAAATGTACCAACACTAAAATTAAATACAAAAGGAAGTGGTCATTTTTTTCCCATGTGCTGCAAAGGTTTGATAGTCCTTATGTTAATAAAATAATTAGGGAAGAGTACTTATAGTTACTGTTTGTGATGAAAGAAGGATCCGGGAAGTTAAGTTGCAAGCTGCACTCAAAATGTAGTCTTACATATGTATTTTTAAATCAGACTTGTTTGGCGAACTATTTTATTTCTGTGTCACACATTTGTCTTTTCTGCCTCTTGAGTTCTGAGCCTGTTCTACAGCATTACAAGTCATTATTAGATTATCTTTTCTAGGAAAAGAGGAAAACAGTAGAATCGCATTAAGGGAAAATTGTTACAGGTATCCTTCAGGAACGTTAAGTGGGAGAGTCTAGTGTCTAATGTACATCAGAGAAGTCTGAGAAGAGGCTCTATGGGGAAAGCCAGAGGATGAAGAGTTGCCATGTCTCTTGTGAAGAGGAGAGTTCCAATGAGGTTTCCGTGAGAAGACCCTGTAACTCATCCAGCAAACTAATTGTCTGTAACATTCCATATTCATCCACCATCGTTTAATTTTCTGAGGAATCAGCAGGGTCAGCTTGGAGATAAACTATAAAAATTGTTCCACTGCCAAAAATGATTATTCAGGAGAACAGATTTATGTCCCAGGTCTAATTTATGACTCTTAAGATGCTGCTATCATCTATATGCTTGATGCTCTAGTTTATAGAGTGATAGCTAATTCCTCCACATGGCCGGTAAATGTCTGAGTTACAATTACATTTTTGAAGTACATAGTTCTTTTTAAAATTTTAATCTAACTAGATTGTACTTTGAAATATATTTCAATTAAAATACAAAAATTTATAGGCAGAAATATTAATATTATTAATATTAAGGCCAATTACTCACCAAAACTATTTTTTTCTAATGGTGAGTCAAATTAAACTTTGGCCATGTATATATTCATCTTTCAGATTGCTCATGGATTCTTGTTTATAGCATTTGTTACTGGTGGATATTTTAAGGATTGGCATTCATTTAGAAATAAATGAAAAGTAAAATATCCATAAAGAAGTAAAGTGCTTCACTAAATTATTTCATGGCTAGTTCCACATTTTAAACTATAGCCTGTTCATTCTCGTGGAGTGGTTTAGTTTTGTGTATTCTTTCAAATTTATTTGAGCATAACTACATTTTCAAACACTTTAATATGCTTGAAATAATTGCCTTTATTTCTCATTGGTGTCTTATTAACTTGATTTTAAATGTTGACAATATTTACTTATGAAAACACAGTTGATAAAATATAAAAGATACTTTTCTATAAATATATGTATTTCTTGTATATATATCATCAAAAGAGTCAGTTTTCAAAGCCAGTAGTATCTTGGAAAGCTTTATCTAAATTTGTGGATCAGAAAGAGATGCACAGAGTTCTTATATCTAAAAATAAAAATTAAAAGTAGATATGCACGTCCATTCTTGTTCTTTTTAAATAAGAAATCAAGAGAACTTATTCTCAGATTGGAAGCAATCTAATTCTTGTTCAAGTCTCAAGTACTAGTTTTATGATATCGGCAAATCTTTTTTTTAAATCCTATTCTTTTTCCAGAGGGGCTGTGTCTTATTTTATTGATTTTACTAGGAATTTTTCTGGTTTCAAAACAAACAAACAAGAAACCAAGCAAGCAAAGCTCCAATGTAAATCAAAAAGTAGTTATAAAGAATAAAAAGGGTAACAGAGGGATTGAAACAAAGTTAAATCATATGTGTCCTTCTAGAAATGTATGACTGAGATGTACAGGTGCTGAGAAGGGGAATGTGACTGACAGGACTTTGTTTTGATTTACAATGACAGAACAATAGTCTATGTAACCTCAGATTACACGAACAAGATTGTAATCACTAGAAGTTTATTCCTAGAATGTTAACTAGTTTTAAAAATACCAAAGTACATAGATTATTTGAGAATTCAGTAGGGAGAGAAAAATATTCTCCCAGCAATAATAATTAAATTCAAAGTTTTGATGTCAGATTAGGAATTACATAATTCATTGACTACATTTCCTTTTAAGTTAAAGAGAGATTTCATTCAATTTAAGCACTGATAAAATACACTATTAGTAAAAATGAAAGCAGTCAGCAGGATTTTTTTTTACCTTTAATGTGTTCCCATACTCTGATATCTACATACATTCTAATCATAAATAGACCATATTTTTCCTTAAGAACAATCATAAAATAGAGAGTACATTTTTGCTGATAATTTGGCATCAAAAGGAATATTAGATAGGGCTTTTGCATCCATAAAATGCTATGAGATTGTATTTTAGTTTAATATATTGAGACTAAGTAATTCTATACTTCATTATATAAAGGGCGGAGGTTAAATGGAATGATTGGTCTGAGTAAGATTTAAACTCAAGATCAATATTTGAATAAACACATAACAAATGAATAAATGTATACATAAAATTATCAAAAATGTACCTTTCTGCTCTTCTACCTCTGAGAAACATTGGGTAGTAAGAAATCACATCCATGATTACTTTACCAGTCTCATCAGGAACACAGATGCAAGGACAACACATTTATCCAAGTCCTTACTGTTATGTCCTATGAAGGCCAGACACAATGGCACTGTGCCTCTGTTGACTGCTCTTTCTCTCCTAAGACTAGGGAATGGCCTAGACAGGCCATTGGGAAGTCACAAAACAGTTGCCAATGTTTATTAAAGACACCCCAATTGGAGCTCTAACCCTGTTGACATTTGCTCCAGTACACATAAGGGTGGTTCTGCCTACCTGTGCCTGCCGTTCAGAAATGAGGAAGTCCACCCCAAATACTTACGACACCTCTGCCACTCACAAAGTATTCCAGACAGAATAGGAAGGATAATGGTGAACTCTCAAGAAACAGAGAGAAGAAGATGAGCTGCATAACTGAGGAAAGGAAAGATAACTCTGGGTAGATTTCCAGGAGGATATGTGTATAGAGATATGACTTTGAGGAGTCAGTGTCCCTGTAGGGAAGTGAAATGGAGAAGACAACATCTGGTTGAGAAAGAAGCTTGAATAAGGAATTGGGGATATGGGCAAAAGTGAGAATTCCATTTTAACTGGAAGTAATGATTCAAATTAACCAAAACTGAAGCTTACGGTTGAAAGTAGACTTACAGTTGAAAGGTGAGTCTAGAGACTTTTAGTGGACAGTGACATTATAAACTCAAGCAAAGTGAATAGAGACACTTAAATTCAAAAAATAGTCATTAAACTTTGAGACTTTTCATCTCATTAGTGTGCAATATTGGTGTAAGCAACAAAGCAACTTTTATAATACAAGACTGTGAAGCAATGGAAAGGGATATGCTGGTGGCAGAAGTTTTCAGTGGTGGGGGAGATAACTTGGAATAAAAGTGAAAACTGGCAGGTGTAAAAATTGTGAGTAGCAAATGCCATTGACCAAAAGACAGTGTGCATATGGGACCAGGAGGTCCTGTATTGAACAACTGTTTGTGTGTTAATAGACACTCCAACATTAGAAGTTCTGGATGTATTGTATTCTCACTTGTTGTTATACTTAAATGAAATACCCATTTTTGAATTTATATATATATATATATATATATATATACACATATGTATATATGTATATATATATATATATACTAGGGATAAAAAAGAATAATATTTCAAGTGAACATTAAAGATAGTTTGTCTGGTTTATTATTTTTAAGAAATCCTACTTATGAAAAGGGCTTACCCTTCAAATAGTCTCTCTTGTCTTTCTAATCTAGAATATAGATTGGGACAAAGGAGGGGGAGAAAAAAAAGAGATCTGTGAAAAGAAAAAGGCTATTGTGGGACAAGAAGAATATAGGAAGTTGATAAAATTTTGAGCCTTCAATTTCTAAAATATTTGTCTTACTAAATACATTTTATTAATGACTAGTGAAATGTATCTGGAACATTTGATTCTGTGAATTTTCATAACTGTAATATCAGACATATTAAGCAGAAATGATCATGAATAAAAATTTTTGACATGATTTACTTAAGTGGAAAAAGTTGGGGTCTGAATAAATCCTTGGAATAGTAATTATTTGTATCAATTAACTGTATGTCGTCATTTTATCTAGTAAAGTTTTATGGCTTGTAATGAAAATATTTTGTTCAGTTTCTGCTTTACCTTTTTGAGAAGCATCTGTGTGTGACAAAGATACTTTAATTTTTTAATGTGTTCTGTACTTCTATGATCCTACATACAAAACAAACCCTGTAACTTGTGAAATAAAGTTTCATTACATTCTTTTACAATGTGTCTCTCTGGAAGACTCTCCTGTTGATATCTGCCTCCCTTGGTAATTTTCCTGTTGATTTTATGGTGGACTATGTGTTCATGACTTCAGCAGTGAGGTTAGTTTCTGATCAGTCTCATGTTTTTCATACTATGAAATGTAAAGAACTCAATTATTACCAATGAAGTGAAGATGAGTCGTATTTATATATAATTTTGCTGCTAAAACTGTGGACATCTGGATAATTCTAATAATTTGTGATTGGATCCTAATTTGAACTTTCAGATATTCTCTTTAGATGAATTGAGAACAATTTATATTAGTTAGGACTTTTATTTGGAACACTTCATATATTCTATAAGTCAAAATTGAATTTTTATACCTCCACCTGTGGATATTCTTTTTTTTTTTTTTTTGGTTTTTGGAGACAGGGTCTCGCTGTGTGGTTCAGGCTGGCCCTGAGCTCAGCCTCAAACTCACATCACAATCCTCCTGCCTCTGCCTCCCGAGTGCTGGGATTACAGGCGTGAGCCACCACACCTGGCACTGTGGTATGTGGTACTGGTTGCTGCTGGGCGTGAGTCTCCAAACCCAGTATTGTTATGTGGTTACCTGGGAATCGGACCCGGGACCTTGCGCTTGCGAGACAGGCGCCGGAACCACTGAGCTAACTCCCCGGCCCCCACCTGTGGATATTCTTATTTTTCAACTATACCAAAGTAGTCTGAAAGCAAAGTTATTGCCCATATTCCAATAGCAGAATATGTTTCTTTCACAAAAGAGAATTAAGGAGCCAAACAACAAAACTCCACTTGATATAAAGCACTATAAAACAGAAACACTATATGGTACTATTTGGTAGTAGTATAATAGCCTCATTTGTATTATCCTTTATGAATTAGGTCCAGAAAGGATTCTGTTCCAGCAAAAACCCTTTAAATATATGGTAAAGGTACTTTCAAATAGTACTCTTTACATCCACCCCAAAGAGAGTGTTACTTGTTTGGAAAAGACATTGAAAAACTCCAGCCACAGCAAAGGCTATGAAGACACAGCCTCCTCCTCTATCACGTTAGGGGTATGACTCCCGGAGCCCACCAAGCACAACAGGATCACACGCATAGGAAGCCCACATATTGATCTTCTGATACCTCAAGGGAAGAAAAGTTTCTCAACTCCTGTCTCCCAGTAGTTTCACTGTGTTAATTAAAAATTAAAGCACTTCAAATAAGAATTTTCTTTTTTTAAACATTTTGAATTTAAAAGAAAAATATCCCAATTGAAGAGTTCTGTTTGAAGTAATGCAATTAATTGCTCTACACTCTACATCATGCATTTGATGCCTTTCAAAGACACATTAATTAAAGCTTTGCTCTCTTCTTAAAAATCTGTGAAAAATTATTGTAAGTCATCATCACTGAGGAAAATACATGCTTCTTCATATTACTTAATAATATTTGAAGTAGATAAAGAAGGTTCATCTCTAGAGACTAACATGAGTTTCTTCACCATCACAACTGGCAAATGATTCTTTTTTAAAAATGGTAAATCTAAAGACTATAATACCCTAATGATTCTTCTCCTTGTAAAACCATAAAGCATACCTCCCCACTAAAAGTGTTTTTCTCAATACAAAGCCTTTCAATTAGCAACCTTTTCATAGCACCAATACCCAAGCATCTCTTTATGAATAATTTTACTGGAATAAATATTTAATTCTCCTTGTACATTACTCATGTGCTTTCTTTCTGTACTTCAGTGTGTGCATTTCAATTATTAAAATTTACATTTCAAATATTCACAAAGAACAGTTTGTTAAACATTGTACACTCTGAGTAAAGTAGCAGATGTTCTTTCCCACTCTGGAGTAGATGTGTTTATCTCTGATATCAAATATCTGGAGAGTGATTCAGATTACTACTAAAAATCTATGCAAACTCACACTAAGGCTTGGATTTTTAATATTTTAAAGACTGCTCTGATATTTTAATATTTTAATAACAGTTTTTCTGTCTGTGTCACCTTTTAAAAGTACTATTGTAGGGGCAGCGATTTAGCTCAGTGGTTCCAGTGCCTGCCTCACAAACTACAGGTCTCAAGTCTGGTCCCTAGAACAACACAAAGACTAAAATTATCACCAGAAGAAAATGTGTGACATTTTAAGAACTATCTTAACAGGAATAATAACCAGTATTAATACATAATTTTACTATATGTGTATTTTAATATTAGTGGTGTCAAAATATTAGCAAGACTTACATAATATAAAAGAATAATAGCAAATACTCCATAGATGAAAAAGAAAAATAAGCCAGACGGCGAGATGGCCTGTGCAATAGTATACTTACCAAGCTTAAGCATTCTGCTCATAAGTGTGTTTACTATGCAGAACTCCAGTTTAGCACATATTAGAAAGGAAATAGAAATAAATTATGCCACAAACATAATTCTTTTCATCCTCAACTTTGTCTCAGAAGATCATAAAATTCACTCTTGCCTCTCAATGTTTTCAGACTGTTTTTCAGTCGTGTTCCCAGAAGAGGAATAATGAATGCTTAAATTTTATTATATGAGGCTGTTTAATAAGAGAACATTACAAAAATCAAGCAAGAAAAATCCCCAAAGATTCTTCAGAGTCTTGAAACTACATACAGAAAGAAGAGGTGGGGTTAAAGAAGCAAAGGACAGGAAGAATTTACAGGAAGCAATTCACAATTCATCTTAAAATTCAACTCAACTTAAATTCCCTCTCTTTCTCTCTCTTCTTGTCCCTCTGTTTCTGTCTCTCTCCCTCTCTCTGTTTTCTCTCTCTCTCTTACCGTTTGACAAGTAAAAGGAAGACTGAGCCAAGTCAAGAGCTTAGATCTTCTTGGTACTTTCTCGATAGGGAAGCAATAATGAAACTAGTCTGACTTCAAATAAATTAAAACCAAATTAAATGGCACATGTTCTGAACACCTTTGGTCAATGATGCTTCTTGGAAAACCAGGTAAGTTGTCATTGTGTAGCTTAAGCCAATATGGTTTTAGTGGCTCACTGTAATTTTTTATCTGTTCATATAAAGAGGCTTTAGTGAAAGTAACTAATTTGAAATAAAATTGTAACTGCTGTTTCAAATTAGATTACTTATCCAGTAGCTGGTTTTATGGGTATAGGTATTGGGTCACATACTGCAGATGGATGCTTCTTAAAGGTCTACACTTGCTTTTACTACAGATTTGACTTTGATAAATATTGCCCTAAAAGTGATAAAAGACATAAGATAAATGCAGAATTACTTTGGATTTTATATCTTGACAGTAAGATGGGAGATTTTGATCATGAGTTTGTTTACAGAAACTTCTACAATTACTAAGTGGTGCATTTTCACTTAAATTTAGTGCAATTATCTTTTTATGTGTGTGCATATTTTCAAATTCTTATCTGGAAGTATACATGTACCCTCACACATGTGCACACATGCATACACAATCCTGAGTAAGAGAATAAATGTTAGTTTTTATTAACTTCTGTAAATAGTAATGACTTTTAAGTATTTTTCCAGAACTATCAACCAAAATAATTAAACTTGTGTTAAAAGTATGTTGACAGGGTTAACAAGTCATGAGACTAAATATTTGTGATGTTTTAT
Organism: Petromus typicus; assembly: GCA_004026965.1. NCBI lineage: Eukaryota > Metazoa > Chordata > Mammalia > Rodentia > Petromuridae > Petromus > Petromus typicus. The sequence continues at coordinate 27,616 of PVIR01020276.1, forward strand.
AAGCATATTATAGGTTAATTCTAATTTGCCCACTTTGGAGAAATAAATATAACATGAAAGGTGACACACTGAACTAATTAGAGTAAGACTAAGAAACATATTTTTTATGAAAACTTGTGAAAGGGATTGGCTTCCAAGAATAAAAACTGAGCTGGGAGACAAAAAGTGGTAGAACAGCAAAGGGTAGTAATAGCCACTGTGTGTGTGCTAACAGCTTTATTAAAAATAACTGGTTTAATCATTACAGGGTATCTAAGAAGTATGTACCCTTATCATGCCCAGTTTGTGCAGGAAGAAAGTGATGCATGAACTGATTGTGACACTGGAGCTAAGACAGAGAGCAGAGCAAGTGGGAATGGCTAGACACTGGCTCAGTGGAGCATTCTACAAAATTGCTTCTCTTCACATCCAGGATCATCATACAAGACCTGAGGCTTACAGCACTATCCCAACATGCTGTGTTGCAGTCACTGACTTAAGAGTGCAAGGTGAGAAAAATATTCTCGCCCAAATAGCATTGCAAATGTCAGATTTAATTAAAATTTTGATCAAGCTTGTTTACTTTTATTCAAAAATAGAAAAATCAAGTCATAGGTTACGCATTCTAATACAAGATCACAGAGAGGGGAAGAGCCTCTCCAAGTAGAGGCTCCAATGTTAATGTTTTAAATAATTTTTAATGCAAATTCATTCAGCAAAGATCCAGCAATTGCATATGTACCTTAAAGAGTTGGAAAGAGAATCTTAAAATGGTATTTTCTCATCTGTATTCATTGCAGAATTATTCACAGTATGCAAGGAACTCAATAATGTCCATCAAGGGATGAAAGAATAAAAATGTAGTAGATACATATAATACTATTCAGCTTTAAAAAGAAAGAAATTCTAGTACATTCTGCAACAGGGATAAACTCTGAAGGCATTATGCTAAGTAAAATAAGCCAGTTGCAACAAAAACAAATGCAAAATTTTATGTCTATGATGGATTTAGCTGACTCACAGAAAGAAGAGTTTGATGAATCAAACTCATTAAAACAGTAAGTATTCTGGAACTTGGAAGAGCAGAAAAAGGGGCAGTGCTCAGGGGATATAGTTTGGGATTAAAAATTGATCAAAATCAGTACACTTTATTGTCAGCTATTTCTTTAGTCACCTATTTCCTTAGTACCAGGACTATAGTTAGCATTACTTATATGTACATAATACAATGTTACGATGATAGATGTATTTTGTATTTTAAAATTACCATATATGCAAACTATATCATATCATATAATATATATATTATATATATATATTATATATATATACACAACAGTTCATTTCAGACTAAGTACAAATATATGGAATCAGAAATACTCATGATTAACAGAATCACCGGCTTTGTGGTATAGTGTGGAAGAAATATTTGTGAAATTATATAGAAAGGAAATCATAACTATCTCTACATATCTGATCATTAAGAATCAATTGAAGTTGTACCAGCTCCACTATATTTTGATTAACTGACTGAATATATAAGAAGACACACATTCAAGAATGCTTTCAAATATCTTGTAAAAAACTTTCAGAGTTTGACAAGAACCTTCCTGGTATGCGCTTTAGTCTTGCATTAAAAAATTGAGTGTGCATCTGCTTTGGATGATTTTGATGAGGCTTAAAATATCTTGGGGAGAAGAGAGTGTATTTGCCATATGCTCAACCCTAGTTCATTGATGAGTTTATTGAGCCATGCTGACTTCCCAGTGTAAAGCTGATTCCCTTTGTGATTCATCACAGGAAAAGCTAATAAGAAGCTAAAATGCGTTTGCTACAATTCTAGAATATGTATGTTTCCTAATGGCTTTTAAATGGCGTAGTTTTCAACCATGACCTAATTTCTTAAACTATGAAAATGAAAATTAAAATAGCATTTGAACTAAAATGTTATATTCAGTGAAGTATAGATGCTGTTGGCTCTTTGGAAGATATGTATGTGAATTCTATCATTTTTTTCAGAGCTCGTTATTTACTGACCTAGAAGTATGGAAGACTGTGGTTTCTAGAAATGGTTGTAGCTATATTCTGCAGTCTAAAAGTTCTTACAATGAGAGACATTGACATTCCTACCATTAACAAATCACACACATGTTATTTCTTCATAATCCAGATAAGCTTATGACTTTGATGCAAATATGAGCACTGCAAAGTGAGATTGTAAAATGAAGCACAACTTGTACGTGAGTCTCTTTTGGTACTTTGTCCTGAAATCTAATCAGTAAACTGTGAGGAAGCCCAAAATCCTTCACACGGAGGTGTCTTGTGGAGGGGCTGCATTGATTTATTTTGCTGTTAGGCCAGCTAAGTTCCTAGCTCATAGCCATAATAACTTGTGGGCAAATTCACTTTCAGAAGAGTCCAGGTAGTGAGTCATCCCACTCATTCTTGCTGTTGGTCATAAAGGTGACTCCACATGGTGGAATCACCTTTACGAAGGTACAAAAGTATATCCATATAACAAGTTTGTTTTTAATTCTCAGTACAATATTAAATAAATTTTATGAAATATTCAACACATTTTAAAATAGACTACCTTAAATGATTTATATATATATATATATATATATATATAATCTTTATTGGTACATTAAATATACACATCATGATTGCATTCCATAATGGGGATTTGTACCAGTATAAGACACAACTTAATTCTCAATTTTTCCCATAGCCCTACCCACCCTACCACCCCCCCATATACATAAAATTTGTTTCCTTACATTTTTGTTACAATCTCAACATTTTCCCCCTTCACCCTATTTTACATTGAGCATTTTCTATTTCACAATATATAACATACAATGCTAGGACTCATTTACATCTTTATTTTCTCATACCAGAGAAAAGATGCGATATGTACCTATCTGTGACCTATTTATTTCACTTATGAGGATATCCTCAAGATATGTCCATTTAAGTAGAAATGATTCAAACTTATCACTTTTTATGGCAGAGTAATACTCCATTCTGTAGAAGAACCACAGCTTTTTTATCCAGTCTCCAGTTGATGGACATTTGGGTTGTTTCCAAGATGTAGCAATCACAAATTGGGCTGCTATAAACATGGGTGCACATATGTCACTGTGATATGAGTCTTTTAATTCTTTTGTGTATATACCTAGCAGGGCAATGGCCGGGTC
>PVIR01020277.1:0-30842 GCA_004026965.1 Petromus typicus
TTATTATTTTCTGAGACAGTGTGTAAGTTGCCCCAGTTGGCCTCTAACTTGTGATCCTCCTGCCTCCGCCTCCAAAGTAGCTGGGATTCCAGGTGCGCTTCACCCTGCCTAGCTTCATCATGTCCTTTGACTCATCTGAAACTCCTAAAGTAGCTCGGTGTCCTGAGGATCCAGGAACAGCCGCTGGAGTATATTGACTGGAGTATATGGTGAAAGTATCTTACCTGTGAAACACCTCCAATCAAGCCTCCTGGCTGCACGTGGCTCAGACTGGGTTTTACTTACTTGAGACAGAGTCGTGCTTTGTAGCTCAGGCTGGCCTTGAACTCACAGTGATCCTTCGGCCTCAGTGCCCGAGTGCGGGGAGACTGCAGCACGTGGTGCACAGGTGGCACGGACTTGGTTATCTAGGGAGCTGTCAGTCGGCCTCGTCCTAACTGTACAGGATGATGAGTTGCTCACGAGAGATGCTGGGCTTTTCCTGGTGACAGGAACTGGAGCTGGCCTGCACAATCATGCCTGCATTTGTCCCACAGCTGGAAGCCACAGTACAAACTCCCGTTGGTGATTTGCATCCGGTCTTAGCACTGGCTGCCCCAGGTCTCCTCACACTGGCAGGTTTCGAGCTACCACTCCACTGTTATGCAGTCTCAGTCTATGAGGAGTGGGTGCAGTGGTGCCCACTCTTGATCCAGCACTCAGAGAGGCTGAGGCAGGAGGATCCCAAGCTTGAGGCCAGCCTGGACAACTTAGTAACACCCTCAGAATCTGCAAGTCTTAGAAGCTTTTTTTCCTTTTTGAGACAGGGTCTACCGACGGCTGGCCCTGAGCTTGCCATATAGCCCAGACTGGCCTTGAACTCACAGCAATCCTCCTGCCTCTGCCTCCTGAGTGCTGGGATTACAGGCGTGAGCCACCACGGTGGACATTGTGGTATGTGGTACTGGGGATCCAACTCGGGACCTTGCGCTTTTGAGGCAGGTGCTGGAACCACTGGAGTTAAATCCCTGGTCCTTTAGAAGCTTTTTGAGTGACGGTGGGGTACACGGTTTGAGTCACAACATTCTCTGGTTAATATGTCAAGGTGGACCTGGGGAACCCTGGAAACTAAAGAAGGTTCTGAAAAACCATGACTAAGTTCTGTGGGCCAGATTAGGGAAGCTGCGGGCTCTTTGTTGCTGTATCTTGATGATATTATTATTATTTTTTTAATTTTTATTTTATTTTATTTTATTTTTTTTTTTTTTGAGACAGGATCTCGCTCTGTAGTTCAGGCGGGCCCTGAGCTCAGCCTCAAACTCGCATCACAGCAATCCTCCTGCCTCTGCCTCCCGAGTGCTGGGATTACAGGCGTGAGCCACCACGCCCGGCACTGTGGTATGCGGTACTGGTTGCTGCTGGGCGTGAGTCTCCACGTCCAGTATTGTATGTGGTTACCAGGGATCGAACCCGGGTTCTTGCGCTTGCAAGACGGGCGCTGGAACGCTGAGCTAAATCCCCGGCCCGACATTATGTTTTTATTATGCCACTGGCAGCCTAGCACAACTGTGAGGCTAGCTGGCCTGCACCATTAATTAACAGACACACTGGAAAGTCAGAAGTTAAGGCACGGCAGTCTTCAGGGCCATTTTTCCCAGCCTTGGAAGTCTGACTACTCACGCGATTAATGGAGGTACCAGGAACCAGGGCTATCTCCAGAAGCAGAGCAAAACAAACAAAAACTAAGCTGGAGTGTGGTGGTGGTGCAAGCCTGTAATCCCAGCATTCCGGAAGCTGAGGCAGGACGATTCTTTGAGTTCAAGGCCAGCCTGGACTACAAAGCCAGACCTGGTCTCGAACAAAACAAAAGAAAACCCAAAGTCAAAGTCAAACCCACTGAGCTGTGGGTATAATCAGCTCTGCTCCAAAACCCAATTAGGATAAGAAAGGACCAATTCTAGGTCCTAAGGGACAAATAGATGGGTAGAATGGTCACCAAAATAATCTATACTTTATTTTCTTAACATAGTAAAAAATCACACCGGGAGGGGCAGATTTTATGGTACGGAGAAGAGGCGTGTAAAGTCCAAGTTAACTACAAAGCAGCGTCTACAGGTGCGAGGCCCCGCCTCTGTGGCTGCTACCAAAGGTCTGCACCTTTGTCCTGGTCGCCACGGTGGGATTTATGTCTCACCATATGCACAAGTACGAGACTAAAGAGGCTTGCTGAGCATGGTGTCCTAGCACTTGGGAGGATGAGGCAGGAGGATAGCCACGAGTTGGAGGCCAGCCTGGGCTAGGTAGTGAGACCCTGACAAAAAAGTAAATATAAATACATCATGCCTTGTTTCTATGCCACCGCCAGATGGAAAACAACCCAGGGACTCGGTAACAGTGTTGACAATCCTTCCGCAACCCTGTACCCTCGAAGCGACCTTTGCCTGGGCCACGAAGCGGGCGCTACCGGTCCTGTTCCCGTCAGGGGGGCTGCCCGAGGCCCACAGAAACAGGAAGGCAGCTCCGGTTTCCGTCGCCAGCACTTAAGATGGCGGGGCGAGCGTCGCCACTACGAGAACCACATGCTTCGTGCCTCGGATCGGCCTACCGTACGCCTCACTGGACTTTTGCAAGTCACAGGTGGAACCCTGTCACACCGCCTCGCACCCCTTACTCTGGGGACCGTCGGGAGACTCAGGAGGCAGTGCACCTGTAACAACACCTAGCTAGAACGAGGGGCGAAGGGGTGCCAAGGCCGGACACCACGATCTTCGCCGCGCTCATTGGAGGGCCCAGGCCGCGGGGCGGGCACAGACACCCAGTGGGCCGTGGCAGGGTCAATCTTGGTGGCTACTGAGGGAGCTCGCTCAGCTATTGGTCTCCCTCCGCTGTCAATCAAAACGACATCCGGAGACGGCCGCGGCCTGGGCTCAGGGATTGGAGAAGCTGTCTCTGGGGCGGGTACGGCGGACGGGCTTCCGAGAGCGGGGAAGGAGGGGGCGGGGAGGGAAGCGGAGGCTGGGAGCTCTGGGCCGGCCAGCGGTGGCGGTGGCGGCGGCGGCGAGGCCAGGACTTGGGCCGAAGGCCTGTCGTGGCGGCAGCGGCGCACGCCGGGCTCTGCAGCGGGTATTGGGCGCACATTCTTTCCCTGAGGGGCGGGGAACGGTGCGGCCGAGGCTCACGCGGCGGCGTGGCGGGATGCCGCTTAGGGGCGGGCGGCGGGCGGTTGAGCGGGGCTGCGGTCAGGGTCGGGGCCAGCGCCTCGGGCCTGCGGGGCCGAGCCGTGGGGTCGCCGAGGAGCCGCCGAGGAGCCGTCTCGGTTGGGCGGGCTGCGAGGGCTGCGGGCGCGGGAAGGCGTGGTTGCGGCCCCGCCGGGGGCGGGGTGGGGCCGGGGCGGAGGGCGGGGTGAGTCGCGCGCTCGCCGGGCGCCGGCCGGCCGGGCCTGGGCCGCGCGTGCGCTCGCGCTCGCTCGCTCGTGGCCGCCCGCAGCTGCCCGGGAGCGCCGACCGTGGGAATGGCGACGCGGCCGCCGCCGGACTCGGGTACTCGGGCGGGGTGGCCCCGGCGGGGCTTAGAGGAACTTTGCTCGATTTCTTGAACTTAATTGGCTCTTGGGACGTGAGAACTGGAGGCTGGCGCGAGCAGGGCTTGAAGGCCCCAGTTGTGTTTACTCCAGCCCAATGGCGTGCGTGTGTGCGCGTGTGCGCGTGTGCGCGCCTGCACATCGGTCCTGCTCGTTTAGAATCAAGTTGGGTAGACGGGATACAGCAGGGAAAAGGAAGCGAATCTTCGTTTATGAGGTTCATAAAATCTCAGAAGTAGAGACCAGAAACCGAAAGCTAGATTTCTCCTCTCCCCACTTGGCAGTTGGGTTGAGAACTTGGCCTTAAGGCTCCGCGTTGACTCAGAAGGTCATAGGAGCGGAGATAAAACCTGCTGTACAAATGGAGCCTGGCACAGCCCTGTGAGAGGCTCAACTCTGTCTCTTTTATAAGATGTGAAGATGATGAGAAAAGAATATCAGATTTCGAAGTTGGAAGAGCGAGCCATTATTATTTTGTACGGAGCGGTGGCTTCAATATTGTCTTGAACGTTGTCCACACTTGCCTACGAATATTCTCCCCTCCCCTTGGAATGGGAAGGGTAATTGGAGGTGGTTTCTCCCGAGAGTTAGGGACCAGCTTGAAGATAGGAAATGGGCTTCACAGGCTAAGAATAGGCCCTAGGTGAGGTGCCTGTTTAGGATAGACGGGTTTGTAAAGCGAACAGTTGGAGAGATGGGGCATAGGCTACTTATCCACATCAAGCTTTTTCTTTAGTTTTTTTGCGACAGGCTCTCACTTTGTAGTTCAGGCTGGCCCTGAACTCACTGTGTAGCCAGATCCTCCTGCCTCTGCCTCCTAAATGCTGAGATTACAGGCCTGAGACACCACCCCTGTAATTTAATTTATTTTTTTATTTTTTGTACTGGGGATTGAACTCAGGATCTTGGGCTTGTGAGGCAGGCGCCCGAAACAGCCAAATCCTCAGCTCCCACAGCAAGCTACTTAAAAAGTACTGTAAATTTAATATCCAGAGATGTGGTTATTAGCACCTTGTGTATTTGGTCTCCCTGTAACAGTTTCTTTTTTTTTGTCTGAGAGTGTAAGTGGTTTGCTTTTCTCTGTATAAAAATGCTCTCTCCCTTTTGCTCTGAGGTTCTCCCTACCAATCATGGTGCTGGAGAAGTTTGGAATCTTAGCTGCCTGCTCTTGTGACTCCTATTTCAGGTTTCTTTGGAAACCCCCCTGGTAAGTGTGCAAGAGGCGGGACAGTGTGATCGCAGACAAAAGGCCTGGAGCTCCAGCCAAAGGAAATAAACCTAGCGGGCGAAGGAAAAGAAGTCCATCAGCTGCTGCTGTGAACAGGCCTCGGCGAGCCTGCGGAGGGGACAGCACCGCGCGAGGGGCAGCGGCTGTATGTGGGCTGAGGAGACAGTAAGTGGCGCGGGCCGAAGGGCCTGGACTGGGTGAGGAGCTTGTGTGCCCGCCACGCTTTGGTGGCCAGCAGGGAAGAGGGAATGTGGCCTGGCGCGTGGCCTCGGCTCCACTGAGTGTGCGTCCCTCTGGGGCCGTTGGGGACCTCTGCCCCGTGTCGTGCCCGGGAGGGGTGCAGGGTTGGCGCTGAGGAGGGTAACCTGCCAGCTGGAGTGGCAGAGCATTGGCCTTGATCTGTCTTTTTGGAAGATTTAAAAACCAAAAAGCATAAACATTCTGGTCCTTCAGCAATGCTTTCTCTGAAGAAATACTTAACGGAAGGACTGCTCCAGTTCACCATCCTGCTGAGTCTGATTGGGGTGCGGGTGGACGTGGACACTTACCTGACCTCACAGCTGCCCCCGCTCCGCGAGATCATCCTGGGTCCCAGCTCCGCCTACACGCAGACGCAGTTCCACAACGTGCGGAATACCTTGGATGGCTACGGGATTCACCCCAAGAGCGTAGACCTGGACAATTACTTCACCGCGCGGCGGCTGCTCAGCCAGGTGCGGGCCCTGGACAGGCTCCAGGTGCCCACCACTGAAGTCAGCGCCTGGCTGGTTCACCGGGACGCCGAGGGCTCCGTCTCTGGCGGCCAGCCCAGCTCAGGCCTGGCCCTCGAGAGTTCCAGTGGCCTCCAGGATGTGACGGGCTCCGACAATGGAGTACGAGAAAGCGGAGCGGAGCAGGGCTTCAGTGAGGATTTGGAGGATCTGGGGGCCGTCGCCCCTCCTGTCAGCGGAGATTTAACCAAAGAGGTGAGTGGGCCTGTGCAGGTTGGGCAGATGGGCCCGGGGCTGGGAGGAGGGAGCTAGCGCCGGCAGCACGCGGTCCTGGGTGGGCGCTAGGGGCAGGCTGGGCGTGCAGGGTTGGAGGTGCTGTGTGGGCACGAAGGGCTCGGTTGTCTGACCTAGGCACTGCGTGCAGGGTGTTTCCTGGGTTGAACTGTTGACCCACCTTGGAAAGTGCCGTTTGGACTCGCGGCCTCCACAAGCTGCCGTGTTGACTGCTCGGATTTCCGCACGCCTGCTGGAAGCCTGCGGTGGGGCCGTGGCATCTCCCATTCCCCGTGTATCTTGCTAGGACACAAACGCCGGGGCCCTTGCCTTGCCCCTGCCCGCACTGGAACACGCGTGTGCGCCCCGAGGTTGGATTTTGTGGCTAGGCTTGCTGCTGTGAGGCCTGGAGGGTTCAGCTGCTGCCTGGGCTGGGCCAGCCGGCGGCTCGGCGCTGACCCGCTGGAGAGGCCAGGGCTCCAGGGCGAGGCCAGGGCTCCAGGGCTCCCGTTGTGCGTAGGCCGCGGCAGGCGGCGGGCGGGAGGCCGGAAGAGGGAGGAGAGGCGTCCTGCTGTCTGCACCAGCTCCTTTTCAGCCGCGGGACAGTCTTAGCACCTGGCTGGTTGATGCTGTGTCTGTTGGGACAGAAAGGGAAGCCGCTGTCTTCCCTGCTCTGCCGCACCGAAAGCCAGTGTGGCTGCTCCGGCTGGAGAGCCGAGAGGGCCTGCTGCTCCTGCCCGTGTGGGAAGGGCAGGCCGCGTGCTGGTGCTGTGTGGCTGTGGGGGCTGGCCGCCTCCTGCCCTGCCGGGAGGCCTGGCGCGGCATGCCCTCAGCTCTGCCGTGAGCTAGTGGACAGCGTGGCTCGCTCTGGGCCCGTGGTCCTCGTCCACAGGCAGCCGGCAGTACTGGAGACGCTCGGTTGTCGCAGTGGGGTGGTAGGACCAGAGTCTAGTGGGAGGAGAGGCCGAGGACATTGCTGAGGCCCCCGCACGGCGCCAGCCTCGCTGCCCTCCGCTGGCCAGCGGTCCTGGGGCTTAGTGTTGTCCCTGCCGCGCCGGCTTTGGCGGACCTGCTGAGAGCCTCCGCGGTCTGAGCCGGGCGGGGGAGCAACAGCATTCTCCCCGCCTGGCGGCCTCTTGTCTTAGACTCTCCTGCGCTCGGGACCTCACTCTCTGCTCCTCCTTCCTGTCCTGCAGTGGGCTCCAGTTTGCCCGTGTTCTGAGGTGTGGTCTGCCTGGGGACAGGAGCAAGCAGGCGTGTCCTCGGAGCCCGACGGGCAGCTTGGCTCCTGTCCTGCCCGACCTGTCCAGGGGGACCCAGACGGGAAGTTGGGAAGTGGGTGGGATGGCTTCCTGCCTGGACCTTGCTTTTCTCCTTGACCTTGCTCCCCTCCTTGGCCCTGGTGAAGGTCATGCTGTCTCTGAGCCTGGCCCTCAGCACTGTGGGAGACAGTGGGTCAGTCTGCCTGGAGAGCCCAGGGCGGGGGGCTGTGATGTGTCCAGAGCATTTCCTCAGCCAGTCAGGGATAAAAATACCCAGGTCCAGAGCATGTGACAGCGGCATGGAGCCTATTATCCCGGAGGTGGCAGCGTGTTGCAGCTGCCAGGCTGTTCGATGGGCAGCCGTGGTCTAGGCCTGCTCTGGGGTAGGATTCCCCTGGAGGCTGGCGCCGTGCCCAGCACAGGGGGTGGCCTGTTGACAGCTCTTCCCAGCCTGTGGCCAGGGGGAACATACTGTCTCAGATCTGACCTTAGCTCCTGGGAACTGACTTCTGTCCCCACCCTGCCCCGCCCCGCCCTGCCCGCCCCCGGGTTTCAGGCCTCTGGAAATGTGTCCCCATCTAGCCAGGGCCTTTCAAGCTTGGAGAGGTCAGGGTCGGTGGGGCGGGCCCGGCTGTGGGCCGGCGGCTCTGCCTCCTGAGGGCTGGGCTTCGGGGTTGTGCCATCCTGGTGTTACATTTTGCACACCTGCAAAATGACTTTCCCCCTTTTCTAGTCCTTTTGACAAGGCTCCTGGGGTTTTTTGGGGGGTGGTCTTGAGTTCCTGCCAGCCGGCGTGTGATCCCTGAGGCTGACCACGGCCTTCCCAGGAACAGGAAAACTTCCACTTCCCAGCAAAGGACTGAGGGTCCGGGCGGAGCCGCGGGAGGAGTGTCTTGCGCGAGTGGGTAGGGGGAGCAAGCTGCGACAGGAGGGGAGTGGCACCCCTTCCCCCAGGGCGCTCTCACTGCACCACCCAACTGACTGACGGCTGGGTGGGGCTGCCCGCCCTGGGTGCTTCTCCTCAAGGAGACGGAGGCGGCCTGGGGATGGGCTGGCTCTTGCGGCAGCTCCTCCAGCTGTCCTGACGCAGAGATTGGCTCCCGTCTGCAGCTAGGTAACAGGCGGTGGGAGGGGATTGGCTCCTTCCGCATCTCCAGCGAAGACTTGGGGGAGGAGATTGGCTGCCTGCGCAACCTAGGTAACGACAGTGGGAGGGGATTGGCTCCTTCCGCAGCCCAGCTGCTGACCTGGGGGAGGGGATTGGCTCTGCAGCCTCAGCAGTGACCTGCGGGGTGGGAGGGGGAGGGGATTGGCTCCTTGCTGCAGCCTAGGTAACAAGTTTGGGGGGCGCGGGGAGGGGGAGCAAGGGAGGAGCGGGAGGCCAGGCCCAGGAGGGAGTGTGCTCTCCTCTGCAGCGTGAGCACGGAGCATGGGGTGGGAGTCCCGGCTTACTGCAGCCTCTGCGGTGAGCGGCGCTTGAGTGGAACTGGGGTTGTGAGGTGGGAGGGGGCTGCTCCAGAATGGAGGAAGGGGGCTGGGCCAGGCCGCCCAGGCAGCAGCACGGGCGGGGCACTCTGCTCGGGCCCCTCGGAGCTAGCAAGGGGCCACCCTTCCAGCGTGGTGAGCGCCCTGCAAGCCCACGGCTCCTTGCAGCCCCTGGTCCGGCCTCCCGGCCTGGCCGCCCTGGGGTTCCACTTGCAGACCATGACCCGCCTGGACCGCAGCTCTCACAGTGGCGGGGGCCAGGCCAAAGGCAGCCGGCCCCTTAACTCTTTGCTGGCCACTCAGCGGCCAGTCCAGCCCCTCTCCGGTCCTGGGCCCAGGGCCCCTGTGCAGGTCGGTGGATGGTGGAGAGTGCGGCTGAGGCCCCAGCGGGGACCGCTGGCCAGGAGGGCAGGGCCAGGGAGGTTCTTCAGACCGGGGAGGACACTGCCGTAGGCAGCGGTTCGGGCTGTGTATTGGGGCTCCATGCTGGTGGCAATGGGGGTGGCAGTTGGTGCAGGCAGTTGCTCAGGAGCTGCAGGCAGAGCAGAGGGAGGCGTTTGGGGGCCCTGGTGTCAGGCAGCGGCTAGCAGTGCTGGGGGTGATGTCCTTGAGTGGGTCGCCTACTGGGGAGTCAGAGTCCTGGGTGTGGCGAGGAAAGAGTGCTAGCTGGTGTGAGGGACAGCAGGGCTGGCCACGCAGGGTGGGGTGCCCAGTGGGATCATCTGACTGCCGGAGGCTCCCCGGGGATCGAGGCAGCCTGCTGAGCTCAGCTGAGATGGGCATCCTGGCAGGGATGGATCTCGAGGTGAGCCTGGGCAGCAGGAGTTGTGGGTGCTCGGCTTACTCCTGCTCGAGCTGGGGATGGGCTGGCTGGAGGAAGGGCCGGACGGCCTCTTGTCATTGGTTGCATCAGGTGGTTGGAAATGCAGGGATTTTCCTCGCAGGGCCACCCCACCCCTTTATGCAAATACAGTGGCACCACAGGCTGATGCAAGCCTGGCCACTGCCGGGCAACTCGGCATGACAGCGCGTCCTTGCATGCTCGTGGGCCAGCCTCCTTCAGACCACGTTGTGGGGTCTCCGGTGCCCCAGACCAGAGGTGTCCCCCGTGTCCTCCTCTAGGCTCTGGGGTGTCTGGTCCAGACCTAAGCCCGCAGACCTGGCAGAGGCGGGCATGCTGGTGGCTGGCGGGCTGGTGGCTTCCTCTGTTGGGGTGGGGTAGGGCCTGGAAAAGGATGAGGGAAGCCTCCTGCGGAGGAGGAGCAGGGGGTGAGGCTGGTAGGTGTGGGGCTGGGAGGGGCGGGGCCTGAGGGCAGGACAGGGCTGGGACCCAGTGCTGGAACTGCTAAAGTCTGGTCTCCTTTCAGGACATAGATCTGATTGACATCCTTTGGCGGCAGGATATTGATCTGGGGGCTGGGCGTGAGGTTTTTGACTATAGCCATCGGCAGAAGGAGCAGGATGTGGATAAGGAGCTGGGAGATGGAAGAGGCGAGCAAGAGGACGCCTGGGTGGGCGCAGGCGCGGACGCTCTGGCCCAAGATCTGCTAGTGGACGGAGAGACCGGGGAGAGCTTCCCTGCACAGGTATGGCCGCCCCGCCGCCGGCCTGCCCCCGGGACCTAGGCACTTGCAGGCTGCTTGCTTCCAGAAACTTCCCTGCGGAAGGCAGTGGGGCTGTGTCTGAGGGTGGAGCTCACGTCTGTCGGGGCTTGGTCACCGCTGAGCCGTGCGGGAGGCAGGCAGCAGGCCCTGATGTGCAGGTCTTGCTGGGAGACAACAGAGGGAAAGCACGGCCTGGCGTCTTCCTCCTTCCTCACGCGGGGACAGGAGAGAGGTGGCATGTCTGCAGCTGTGTGGGGAGAGCCCAGGCCCAGCAGCCAGGGCCCAGGCCAGCCAGAGTTACAGTTGCTGTCACCACAGGTTTGGGGAGCACCTTTTGGTCTTGCCCCTGGAAGAGACCTTAGGTTGCCCAAGGCCACCTGCCCCTTGGGAGCACGCTGAGGTGAGCAGGCCCCTGCAGGCCCGGAGCTCCGGCGGGCCTCGTCCTAGCTGCTGGGGAGAACTGAAGGGCCGGAGGCGGGGTGTAGTGCTGGGAGGAAGGAGAGGTGGTCCTCGTCCTCTGGTGACCCCCTACATTCTGTTCCAGTTCCCAGCAGACATCACCAGCCTCCCGGAAGCAGTGCCTAGTGAGGGTGAGCCCTCCGCCCTCCAGAGCAGCCTCCTGTCCCCTCTCCTCACAGGGGCAGAGTCGCCATTCGATCTGGAACAGCAGTGGCAGGATCTCATGTCTATCATGGAGATGCAGGTAAGTGGTCTCGAGGAGACCTGTCCAGAGGCTTCTTGGGGTGGGAGGGCCCCTGGGAGTGCCCTCTTTCTTTCTTGCGTGCTCTGGGACAGCTGATGGTCACCGAGGGCCCCCTGGCCCCGACTTTGAATGGGAGGCGTCGAAGCGGAGTGGCTGGGTGGTCGCCGCGTGGGACAGCAGGGTCTCCCGTCCCGCGCGGGCGGGCTGGCAGTGGAGCTCCCTGCTTTCCTTCCGAGATGGGGCAGTCTGCTCCCAGGAGCGGGTGGTCTGCACCGAGCCAGGGCCCGCCCACAGCGATGTCCGGGGAGGCTGGCATGGGCATCGAGCGTCCGCAGCCACCCATCCGTCCAGCGGGAGCTCAGGGAGGGTCTGCACCTAGTACATGTGCTGTGTGGGTCCCTCACAGGCCATGGAGGTGAACACGTCTGCCAGCGAGGTCCTGTACAGCGCCCCTCCCGGGGACGCCCTGAGCGCCAACTACAGCCTGGCCCCCAGCACGCCCATCAACCAGAACGTGAGCCTGCACCAGGCGTCCCTGGGGGGCTGCAGCCAGGACTTCTCGCTCTTCAGCCCCGAGGCGGAGAGCCTGCCCCCCGCCGCCGGCAGCCCCGCGCTGCTCCCGCTCGTCCCCACCAACTCCACCAGCCTCAACTCCACCTTCGGCCCCAGCGGCCTGGCCGGGCTCTTCTTCCCGCCCCAGCTCAACGGCACTGCCAACGACACGGCCGGCCCGGAGCTGCCCGACCCCCTGGGGGGGCTGCTGGACGAAGCCATGCTGGACGAGATCAGCCTGATGGACCTGGCCATCGAGGAGGGCTTCAACCCCGTGCAGGCCTCGCAGCTCGAAGAGGAGTTCGACTCGGACTCGGGCCTCTCCCTGGACTCCAGCCACAGCCCTTCCTCGCTGAGCGGCTCCGAAGGCGGCTCTTCCTCCTCCTCCTCCTCCTCCTCCTCCTCCTCCTCCTCGGCCTCCTCCTCCTCTGCGTCCTCCTCAGCCTCCTCCTTTTCTGAGGAAGGTGCGGTGGGCTACAGCTCGGACTCGGAGACCCTGGATCTGGAGGAGGCCGAGGGCGCCGTGGGCTACCAGCCCGAGTATTCCAAGCTGTGCCGCATGAGCTACCAGGACCCGTCGCAGCTGTCCTGCCTGCCCTACCTGGAGCACGTGGGCCACAACCACACGTACAACATGGCGCCCAGCGCGCTGGACGCCGCTGACCTGCCCCCGCCCGGCGGCCTCAAGAAGGGCGGCAAGGAGAAGCAGGCCGACTTCCTGGAGAAGCAGATGAGTCGGGACGAGCACCGGGCCCGCGCCATGAAGATCCCCTTCACCAACGACAAGATCATCAACCTGCCGGTGGAGGAGTTCAACGAGCTGCTGTCCAAGTACCAGCTGAGCGAGGCGCAGCTCAGCCTCATCCGCGACATCCGGCGGCGCGGCAAGAACAAGATGGCCGCGCAGAACTGCCGCAAGCGCAAGCTGGACACCATCCTGAACCTGGAGCGCGACGTGGAGGACCTGCAGCGCGACAAGGCGCGGCTGCTGCGCGAGAAGGTGGAGTTCCTGCGCTCCCTGCGGCAGATGAAGCAGAAGGTGCAGAACCTGTACCAGGAGGTGTTCGGCCGGCTGCGCGACGAGAACGGGCGGCCCTACTCGCCCAGCCAGTACGCGCTGCAGTACGCCGGGGACGGCAGCGTCCTCCTGATCCCGCGCGCCATGGCCGACCAGCAGCCCCGGCGGCCGGAGCGGAAGCCCAAGGACCGGCGGAAGTGAGGGCGGCGGTCGGCGAGGCCGGAACTGGAGAAGGGCCGGGCCTGGCCCCGGCCCCGCGGGGACTTCGATGCCTTCTTACCCATATATCTTCTCAGATGGAGGACTGCGGGTCAGTGGATGGCGGGAGGCGGCTGCGCGGGCGCTGTCTGGCCGGGGTCGGCCGGTGGGATCAGCTGGACCATCGGGTGGGCCTCGCCCGCCCCTCGGAAGGAAGGAAGGAAGGAAGGGTGGCGCGGGCTGGTGTGGCTGGAGGTGGAGGAGTGCGGGAGCCAGAGTGTGAGGAGAGGAGGGGAGAAAGTGCGCTTTCTGGGGCGGTGGGGGGGACCCCAGCGCTGGAGCGGTCTGGGGGAGGAGAGGAGAGGGCTCCGGCGGTGGGCAGCGGGCTTACGGGGCTGCCGTGCGCCGGCCTGGCCGTGGGGAGCCCCGCGCGAAGCCGGTTGGGGTCGGGCGCGCCCTTCTCTGCTCCCTGCCCTCCGGCACGCCTCCGGGGAAGCTCGCCGGCTGTTCCGGGCGAGTGGGAGCTGCGGGGGACACTGGCTCGCTGGGTTAGGCTGGGTCGGGACGGAAGCCCTGAGGCCCACGCCACAGCAGCCCCTACACCAAGCATGTCCACCCCTGCCACTGCCACCTCGCGTGTCCCATCCCGCCTGCATGGAGCCACTGCACTGTCCCATCGCCATCCCGCCTGGTCCCTGGAGCCCCGGGAGGGTCCCGGCACAGTGCCTGGGGCGGGAGGACGCAGGGGCGAGCCGGGCAGCACCTCCAGGCCGGTCGGCGGCGCAGCTCGGGAGTGGCCCAGACGAGCCCTCTAGACCCCACTTTGGCTGTCTGGCGCCGGCCGGCACCGCTGGCCCCGGAGCGCGCTGAGGGCGCCCGTCCTCAAAGCTGCTAATGTTCTCTTTGCCATAAGACTCCGTGTAACTGTGTGAACACTCGGGGTTTTCTCCTCTGGCCCGAGGTCTTGTCTCCCTCCCTGGGTTTCTCTGTAGGAGGAGGGGAGTGCCAGTGTAGGCTGAGCACAGCCCCAAGGCCCAGCACCAGCTCTGCCCGTGGCCGTAGGACCACGGTGTCGTGTTGGTGACCGCTTGCCACTGCCGCCCCAGCCCGCTGGGCTATGGCACCGTCTGCCCAGGTGGGAGGGGTGAGGAGCACTAACCCCCCCTGCAGGGAGGGCTCCCAGCCAAGCAGAAGGGATGGGGGCAGAGCCTGGGAGTGCTTTTTATAAATTATTTTCCTCGTAGATTTTATTTTTAATTTATCTCTGTGACCTGCCAGGGAGAGGAGAGAATAGGAGAGATGCTGTGAGCACATGACAAAATAAAATAAAATAAAATGGATGATTCATTTTCAAGTGCAATTTTGTCCCCACTTGGAGTTAGGATCAAGTAAGGCAGTGGTAGGAGCCAGCGCTGACTGGGAACTGGGAAGGGGAGGAGTCCAAGGACTGCGGGCACCTTGCAGTGTGTGGTGCCCGGCAGGCTGCTGCCGAGGATGCCGGGAAGGGGAGGCTGGGCCTGAGTGGGCGGGTGGCCCAGCTGTGCGCCTGCTCAGGCTGTGCTGGGGAGTCCGCCTTGCTTCTGCAGCCCCATGCCGGAGGCCTGCGGTGTGGGCACACAGGTGAGCGCTGTCGTCAGCCGAGGTGCCCGGCAGGCGGTCTGCTCCGCAGCAGGGCGCGGGCTGCACAGTGGGAATCCTCCGACCGACCGTGGGAGGCGAGAGCAGGAAGGGGCACAAGGTCCAGCTGCGTAACTTCCTGACGGAGGTGCCCGAAACCTGCCAGCTGCTCTGACTTCAGTCGTGAGGAGTGGAGGCGTTGGGCCTCCCTCCCCTTGGTGCCCATCTCGGGGCTGGGTGTTTGGTGTGTCTTCTGCGACCTTGAGCTCCCAGGGACCTTGTGTCACTGCCTCACCTCTGTCTTTTAATGCGCGTGATACCATAGGGGAAAATCGGATGCTGATTTCTGAAGGAAGCTCACGAGGGCTCCCCCATTCCCCCCTCAGGTTCACAAGGTTTGTCATAGACGATGAGAACACCTTCACAGTAGACTTGGTGGGCTGTGTGTGGTAGCACTGAGGGTCTAACCTGCGCCTCTGCATGCCTGGTGAGTGCTCTACCACTGAACTGAGCCCCTACATTTTAAAATTCTGAGGCAGGGTCTTGGTAAGTGGTTCAGGCTGGCCTCTGAATGTGCGATCCTTCTGCCTCAGCCCCTGGAGTAGCTAGGATTACAGGCATTGCCACTGTGCCGGCCCTAATACTAAGATTGTTAAAAAGGGGGGGAGGAAAGGCCAAATACTGAATTAGAAAAACCTGTGTTTATGCTGTGTTTTTGTTTTGTTTTTTGACATCATCTAAGTAGCCCAGGCTCATGGGAGTCCTCCTGCCTCAGCCTCCGGAATTGCTGAGCACTGCTGTGGCAGGAGTGTTTGCTGACTGTCCACCGACTGGAAGTGGAGGCGGTTCTGGTGTGGGTAGGGGACCTGCCTGGTGCTGTGGGAGGCGTGCTCTGGGCTTTGATTCAGTGTGGAAGGAGATGGAAGGAGTCTCGCTGTCTCGAGTCCTGTCTGGGGCTCCCCATGAAGCTGTGGCTGGAAACAGCACCAAGAAGCAGTGAGCGACAGACCTGGCCCCAAGGCTGGCTCGGTGTTGCAGGCACAGCTGAGCACCAGCTCGCTCACTCTTCTTGGAGCCCTTCCTCCGCCAGGAAGGCCTGACCCCTGATTCCAGACCTCGGTGTTCCACATTTGCCTGGCACGACTGGGGATCGGTGTCCTCACCCCCTTCCAGATGTCCACCCCAGCCCAGGCAGGATGGTACACGCCTGCAGTACAGCACTTCGGGAGGCCGAGGCAGGAGGAGCCCTGACAACTTAATGAGAGCCTTTCTCAATCCGAAGACCCTGGCTCGCTCACTCCCAGGCTTCAGTTCTGGTTTGCTGGCGCTAAGGCGGGAATCATGAGGTCAAGGCCACCCTGGGCTACACGGCCAGACGCTGAGCACGGAGCAGCAGGGCGGGCAGCAGATGAGCGCGGAGACACCTTAGTTCAGTGGGGCTGAACTCAGTGGTGGGCAGAGCAGAAGTCTGTCCTGTACTGGGAGCTTGGGCACAGACAGGAACTAGACCCGGGCTCTCCTGGCCAGCTGAGGCCTGCAGAGTGGAACCCTCGCTGGGGCATCCCCAGTGGGCAAGCTGTTTCCCTGTCGTGGACCCACTGGGGAAGTGGCGGCTGTCACTTGTCGGGGCCACCGCCGTAGTGCCTTGTCACCGTCGGCGCATGAGCAGTCAGTCCTCAGCTGTCCGGCTCTGCGCTCTCGGAGGAGTCCTGTCCTGGGAGGGTGCGGGCCCCGGCCTCTCGGAGGACTGGGGTTCTCAGCCCACCTCACAGGATGCACAGGCTGAGTAGTGTACTTTTCGGCTCAGGAATTGGCACTCTGCCTTTCGGATTTTTTAGCTTCTCTTTCTGATGGTACCAGGGCTCGAACTCAGGACCTTGTGCTTCCCAGGCAGGCGCAGTGCCGGGCCCTGGTTTCTTACAGACAGGGTTCCTGGCCTGAGACAGGACAGCCTGGCCTTCCTAGGCTGGACGAAGTCACAGCCTCCCAAGTGCAGGGGTGACAAGTGTGCCACCGTGCGCAGCTACCTTTCGTTTTTAAGATGTTTAATTAATACACTTGACTTGATCTTCTACTCCATCAGGGTCCAAGATAATAGCAAGCAGGGAGCATCCTAAGGCACCCAACCTGACGGGCAAGTACAGCACAGGGGAGGTCGAGGCCAAGATGTGAGGAGCCGCTTTGGGCAAACTGGATTCTAGTCCTGCCCTCAGCCCACAGGGCTTCATTTCAGACATCCCGACCATCTGGTGCTCAGGCTCTTCAGTGAGAAGCTCAGCAAGGTCGAGACCAAGTGAAGGCCCTTCACACCTGAGAGCCAGGTGGGCAGCTGGACTCAAGACCTCAGAGCTATGCAGCCGGCCGAGGTGCTGTGCCACCCAAGCCATGCCACCTCCCCTGCTCTCTGGCTGCTGCGGTGCCAAAAGCCGAGATTCCTTACCAAGCCGGACTCTGGCCTGGCAGGGGCACATAATGCTTCAGGCATCAATATCGCAAGGGACACCATGCAGCCTCAGGTGCCTGACGTCTGGAGAGCATGGTGCCACCACCTGCATGCCCCATTTCTAGGCTCTGACTCTGGAGGCCACAACCCTGGCCTTAGGTCCGTCCAGTCTTCAGAGAAGACCCAACTGGCCTTACCACTTTAGTGCTGCCTGCCTGTCCTGCAGGGGCCAGCTGTGGACCCCGGTCCAGTCCCAACTGCTTTGGAGCAGCCCTGTCCTTGTTCCGCTTTACCAGGAGAGGCTGCTGTGTAGCGCAGACTCACAGTAGCAAAGCCAACTCCCATGGAAAAGCACCAAGGGCCAGTTCGCCTGCCTGGACCACCACAGGACTGCAAGTTGGGTTTGCACATCTGGTTATGTTGGGCGGTGGCGCTGTGATCCCAGGCCTCGGAGGCTGAGGCAGGAGGGAGTCCAGCCCAGGAAAGCGCCCGACCACTGAACTATTTCCTTTTACAAAAATAGTCAAAGCTTAATCCCACCATGAGGTGATTTTAACCAATGCCACCAAAGTTGCTCTACAGACCCTGAATTCACCTCTGAAAACATACATGTCTAAGTATGTTAGCATGCTTGGTAAACCTTCACCAACACTGAAGATTTATCAGTATGACCTTTGCCATCCCTGCCTCAATTATAAATGCTCAGTAAATGCATACCAAATTAGTACTGAGCTGGGTGTGGAAGTGTGGCCTTAATAATCCCACCTGCTTGAGAGGCTGAGGCAGGAGAATCTCAAGTTTGAGGCCAGCAACTTAAGACTCTTGTCACAAAATAAAGGGTGTAACCATGTGTGTATAAAATATAACAATCAGTTAATCAAGAGGACGAGGGTATAGCTCAGCCTCCAATAATGGTTCAGCCACTAATAATGAAGAGTGTAGGAATGAACGCGAAAGATTCAGCCAAGCACCAGGTTCTTCTCAAGCCTAGCTTTCAGGAAAGAAAAACATCCAAGTGTGATGAGCTACTTCCAACAGCAAATAAAATAAATTTCTGGTAAGATTTAAAACACAAATCAGGGATTATAAATCTATACTTTTATTAAGACAAAAACTGATAGTGAAGTTTACATTTAAAGAAAAATTTCACAGAAACCTAACACATGCCTAAAAAGATTTCACAATGTAGCTCAAGACAATGTCAAGAACTGCTGGATCTTGTGACGGAAGGCAGAGCATTTTGGCTATCTGTGTTAAGATTTTTTCTTTCCAAAATTTGTCTTGTGTTCTAAAGTGAATCACTGCTCCATGTGAAAGTTCATGTCCTGAGACCAGAGCTTCTGAAAACGTTCCACCCTTGAAATGACTCAGTGAGACTTGTGCTGACAGTGACTGAAGCCTGCCGCTGATGGGCCGGAGCTCAGAGCGCCAAGGCCTCCGAGGCTGGGCTGTGCCGGGCCTCCCCTCGCGGAGCCCTTACTGCTTCCCCTGGGGCACAGGGATGTGGGTGTGGTGGCTTCCTAATGGGAAGAGTCCTTTTGTCTAATTTAAGGGCTAGCACCTCTGAGACAGAAGGGTCTCCCGTGTGTTTTCTGAGACTCGGCCCGTCTCCGTCTGTCTCCAGAGCGGATGCTTTGGTAACCTAGGAGCTAGCTTGGTCCTGTGGGGACAACCTGAGCCCCAGCAGGGACTGCTCGGCTTGGGGTTCCAGGCATTCACTGCGTCTAAAGCAGTCTATCAATCCTCCCATTTATGGTGTCAATGACATTTTTTGAAAAGGTTGCAATATTCTGAACATGGAACCAAATCATCAGTTGTTCTGTCCATGGTTTCACCATTTCCCCAATCAGGCCCCGGATTTTCATTAAAATGATCCTACCCATCTCCCGCCCTGCCCAGCCCTCCCACCCCAAATAATACACCAGTAAGAGCCAGAAACTACACACATGCTACGCTGTAAAAATGCGGTTAACACTATCGGGAAGCAGGCTGTGGGTCGCGGAGACGCACTTTGAAGATGACAGTATCCGCTCCCCATGCCTGCTCCTCTCCCGCAGTTCTGTCCTTCACAGAAGGCTCGCTGCCACCTCCGCAACGTGCAGAGCAGGCCGCGCACTCGGCCCGCAGGACCGGGCTGCGCAGGGCACGGAAATGATACTGGCGTTTCAAAGGACATCTTCCCAAGCCACTGTGCGGTGGCAGGACAGCGAACCCTGGCCCTCCCCTGAAACCCAGCCGGAGGTGACGGGGCCTGCCCTCGGAGTTAGTTCTTGTCGTCTTTCTTGTCATCATCCTCCGAGGGGTAGGAGTGCCACGTCAGCCGCTCCTCGTAGAAGGAGATGACGACCTGCGGGCACTTGACGTTGGCCTCCTTGGCGGGCACGAGGTCAGCCTCGTCCGAGTTTTTCCTGTAGACGAAGCATAGATGGGATCACACTGCTGCTGAGCAGCGTGACCCACATGGCCCAGGCTGTGGAGTCCACGCTCAGGGAGGCAAGAACGTGGTCCCCGCAGGCTGGCTGGGCACCTTTGTCACATGGTGCCCAGGAGACCCTGTTCCATCATAAATGCCCTCAGGGCTCTCGCTGGCATTTCCTGAAGCAGGGCTAGCGCAGGGTGGCCTTGAGCTGTCTCCTGTGCCTGCGAATCTGTCTGAGCAAGGCTGCTGACTTGATCGCATCTCAACTCCCAAGGAAGTACAAGAAAGAAAAGAACCGGCCCCTATACACATGTCTGAGGACAAAGGCTCCACCAGCAACTACTTCGTATCCATGGGCGCCCAGGCAGCCTGGCCTGTGCTGGGGCTTCTTTTATTTTTGAGACAGGGTATTACTATATAGTTCAGCCTGGCCTGGAACTCACTATGCCCAGATCCTGCCTCAGCCTCCAGAGTGCTGGGACTACAGGCATACCACACATGCCTAGCGGCTGTGTAGGCCTTCATGCCAACTTGGCACTTTCTTCCTTACTCCCCAAAGCCCAATACGTCTACACACAACCTGCAGTCTGGAAATGGGGCTTGAGCACGGGGAGGCAGAGACAGGACATTAAGTAACTGTGTTAAACTATTTCTTCTGGAAGGAGCGAGGGACTCAAATGTGGCTCCAACACAGGAGACAAGTACTTTGGCACTGGCCCTCCACCAGGCACCCTCCTGCCTCAGCTTCTCAAGCAGGTGGGATTACAAACCAAGGGTCACTGTGCCCAAGTTTTACATATTTTTTTTTTGAGACACGGTCTTGCTTTGTAGTTCGGGCTGGCCCTGAGCTCAGCCTCCAACTCACATCACAGCAATCCTCCTGCCTCTGCCTCCTTAGTCCTGGGATGACAGGCGTGAGCCACCACACCCGGCACTGTGGTATGTGGTGCTGGTTGCTGGTGGGGTGAGTCTCCACGCCCAGTATTGTATGTGGTTATTGGGGATCGAACCCAGGTCCTTGCGCTTGCAAGACAGGCGCCGGAACCACTGAACTAACTCCCCAGCCCCTACAATTTCTTCAAAATTACCAAATTGCATGCACATTCTGAGGGACTCAGAGGTCAAGTATTACTTCCTGGTCACCGAGTGTCCTGAGTGGAGGAAGCGGCACAGAGGGCGCAGCAGATACCTAACAGGCTCCCCGACAGGACCGCGGCCACAGGAACCTGATGCGCACGGATCACAGAGCCAGGAAGGAAGCGGACAGCAGGAGCGGACAAGACCGGAGGGAAACGGCGGGTCTGAGGTGGGCTGACCGCTGACCGCCACTCCGCAGGCTGGGTGCGGGTGCTGGTGGCTGTTACTATCTCCAACAACTCCCTGACTTAAAAAGGCACTTCACTGCGTACAAATAGCTACTGCGATTTTCAGAAAGGACAAGTAGATCTACTCTCTAGGAAGAACCACTTAAAACATATTTTGGGGGGGCAAGGATTGAGCTCTGTGGTTCTGGCGCCTGCCTTGCAAGCCCAAGGTCCAGGTTCCATCCCCAGTAACCACACACAGCTAGACTCACGCCCACCAGCACTCAGAACCACACACCACAGTGCCAGGCGTGGTGGCGGGTGCCTGTAATCCCCCGAGGTAGAGGCAGGAGGACTGCTGAGTTTGAGGCTGAGTTCAGGACCAACCTGAACTATAGAGGGAGAGCCGTCTCAAAAAACTAAAACAAAATAAATAAGTAAGTAAATTTAGAGCCAGGGCTTTAGCCCAGTGGTACGTGTCATACCTGGCTAGCAGGGACAAGGTCCTAGTTGAATTCTAGCCCTGGTACAGGGAAACCAGTGAGTGAAGCCAGGGCCTCAGGAATGCCAGGCTGCGCTCCGCCTGAGCCACGCCTGCCCAGAAACAGCAGTTTCCACACTGAGCCACAGTCCAGCCCTTTATTTTTGGTCTCAGGTCTCGTCACATGACCAAATTACCAAGCTGGGCTTACATGTGTGATCCTGCTGCCTCAGGCTTCCAAGATGCTGAGATTAAAGGTGTGCGGCACTGTGCCTGGCAGTCACATTTTAAAGTAAATTTGGCTTTATAGTTAACACCTAATCTTTTTCTTATTTTTGTTTTCTTTTGAGACAGGCTCTTGCCATGCATAGCTCAGGCCGGTTTTGAACTCCTGGCGATCCTCTTCCCTCAGCTCCCACGTACTAAGACTAAGGATGTGGGCTACCATATCCGGCTGTTGATAACTGATCTTAACATAGACACCAAAGGAAGGGATGCAATCTTAAGCACTGTAGAGCTAACAGCACTCAGACTGGTCACATGCAGAGAAAAGCATGCGCTAGCTGTACTTAATTATGAATCCCTTCTGTCTTTTCCACACATGCAGCCCCTTGAAAACGACCTTGTCTCAAACACAGGCTAACACTAAGCCAGCGGCAAGCGGGCTGGATGCCGAGCCCCAGGCTGGCCGGGGCAAGTGTTTGCACTCCCAGTGCTCCAGAGGCTGAAGCAGGGAGAATGCGGAGTTCAAGCCCAGACGGAGCACCGCAGGAGACCCTGTCTCCAAATAAGTGTGTGCGTGGCGGTGGTGGGGAGGCCGCAGTCTGCAGGGTACTGAGAAAAGGGAGAGTCAGCTAGTGACGCAGGCCTTCAGTGGTGCTCAAGTCAGGCCTCTCCAGCCATCCTTCTTCAGCTACGCGGACCAGACCAGGCCCTCACGGGTGCTAGGCCAGCACTTCCGCGCTATGTTGCAGGGGTCGGACTTGACTGCCTAGTTTGGACTCAAACCTGCCACCTTTTTTTTTTTTTTTGAGACAGGGTCTCACTTTATAGTTCTGGCTGGTCCTGAACTCAGCAATCCTGTCTCTGCCTCCTGAATGTGAGTGCTGGGATAACAGATGTGAGCCACGCCACCACACCCGGCACTGTGGCATGTGGTACAGATTGCTGGTGGGGGTGAGAACACGCCCAGCACTGCTGTATGTGGTTACGAGGCTGGAAGCCAGGACCTTGTGCTTGCAAGGCAGGTGCCAGAAACACTGAGCTGAATCCCCGGTCCCAAACCTGCCATCCTCTTGGTAAGTGCCATCTTCTGAAAGACTACTAGGAGAGAAAGTTCAGAGTCCCCAAAAGGACAGAACCACAGGCTCCAATCATTCTACCTAACTTTATTTTTGGTTCTTTTCTCTGGAGCTGGGGAAGGAACAGGGGCTGACTGGGCTACCCTCTCACCCTTACGTGTGTATGGGGAGACAATGAGATCCATCGTGGAGGAGAAAAAGCAGGCACAAACAACCAGGAAGAAAGGAGAGAAGGCTTCCTTTTGGGCACAGGCTAAGAAATCAGGCGCCACATGATGTTTTGGTCACCAACAAAGCACATGGATGATAGTGGCCCCTAAGATCATACCTGAGCTTAAATCCCTACTACTCAGCAGCCAGGCAGCACAGCACTGCTCCGCGGTCTGTGTCGGTGTTGCTGTCCCCCCTGCACATCAGAGCACAGCACGAGTGTGTTCAGCACCTAACACTTGACAGTACGCTGCCAGGCTGCACATTCCTTCCATTTTCAGGACAAACTTCCTTATTTTTGGAGCCAGGGACTCCCTATGTAGTTCAGACTGGCCTTGAACTCACTAAGTAGCCTAGGGTGGCCTCAAACTCATGGCAAGCCTCCTGCCCGAGCCTCCTGAGTGCTGCCGGCATTACAGGCACGCAGCACCATGCCTAGCTGGTAACATGCTCTCAGGATATCGTCCTGTAATGAAGCCACGCACGCCTGTATTACTACCACTCATGTCTGTATTCGTAACGGGCAAAACTGGGCTTAGGGCATCCTCAGTAAAAGGGCCTTGCTGACCCCTGCTGGTCGATCCTGGAATTGCAGAATCTACACGAATACAAAATTTTCTCCAGACTGCAATTTTTACAAAATTTCTGATCCCGAGCTGGCAGGATCATTATGAGGAGGTGGAAGAAAAGGAGGGGGTTCAAGTTACATTTCATATTTTCTCCGCTTACAAAACTGAAATACAATTACATCTCAGCCTCTCCACTGTATGGATTTCCCCCCACCTCAAAATACAACCTTCCCCAAGCAAACCCAAGGACAACAAAACCCCCAAACAAAAGGGCAAAGCTCTCCCAAGCCTTCGGGTCCCTACCTGTAACTCACGAGTCCAGGCTGGCAGCCAGGCAAGGGTCACTAGCAAGGACTATGCATCCTAGAGCTCCCACACTGGCACATGGCACTCTGAAGGTCCAGCTCTCTCCTCTGCCTGGAACAGAGGAGTAGAAGGAGACAGCACGCCAGACTCACCATTTCATGAGGAACATGAGCTCTCCGCTGGAGTCCGTGGCACCGATAATTCGCTCTGGCTCCAGACCCCGGGCAAAGCCTCGCGGCTTCTCCGACTGTGAAAACCAGAGAGGGAACAGTTTCATGTCGACGCGACTGGGATCCAGGACGACGCCACGTGTGTCTGAGTCCTGTAATCAAACTCTTCTCCAACACATCTGCCTAACATGGGCTCCAAGGATCGGGCTGTAGCAGGTGAGCCAACACCTGCTCCCGACTGTCTTCATCCTCCTGGCGGGTGAGGGGGGCCACCGAGGCCTACTGTCTCCGCCCGGGATGAGTTCGCGTCCCACCGGCCCCAGGGCTCTGGCTGGCGGGCACTCTGCCTCCGGCCTTACCTCTTCCTTCTTCTTCTTTGGTTTGCTCTCCTCCCCTTTATCTTCGGAGTCAGAGTCAGCCTTGCGCTTGCCGCCCTCTGACTTGTCCGTCTCGTGTGCCGTTCTCTGTGACTGCAGGAATTCGGCGATGAGGTCAGGGCAGTCCAGGTTCTCCTCGGGCTCCCACGTGTTGTCTTCACTGAAAGCAGAGGGCACAGCGGGTCACTCTCCCCGCGAGGACGGAGGCGGCGGGGCCGGAGCGAGCTCCTGCAGCACAGCTGACCCGGGGTACGCGCGCCTATGTGCGTGTGCACAGTCACACACGCGGGGGGTCGACAGTACACTCTACACTTGGAGTCGTGTCCCCAGCAGACAAGGTGACTCTTCACGCAGAGGCGGGCTCCCGCCCTCCCCGCACTCGAGCGGCACTTACTCAGAGAAGCCCTTCCACTTGAGCAGGTACTCCACTTTGCCCTTCACCACCCGGCGGTCCAGCACCTTCTCCACCACGTACTCCTCCTCCTCCTCCTCCAGCACCTCCTCCACTTTCTTCTTGTTCTGCTTCTTCCCCATGGTGCCCGCCAGCTTTCTGGTGTGAAGGGTGACGCCGCTGGAGTGAGAAGAGAGGAGCAGACATCAGGACACACCGTGTGGGTGACCTGGGAAGTGTGTGGATGGTAACGCGACAGGGACCCCGCAGGTGATCCTGACTCTGGACAGTGCCGGGCCTGCTCAGCCCCGTGGGCCTCACCCCCCTCACAGCACGACTGCTTCACCCTGCGCACCCTCCCCCGCACCCGGCGCCCCGAGCAGAGCTCCTGGTAGCCCTTTCCCATCAAGTAGGGTGCCTAAAATACTAGATTCAAGTGGAAACGGACATGATGGCAAACACCTGCAATCCCAGTACTCAGAAGTCAGGCAGGAGCACCCTGAGGACACAGTGAGATCTTGTCTCACACCTAAACACCGCTGGGACACCTGTGTCGCGTATCAGACTACACATCATCCAGGCCCCGCCCTCTCCTGTCCGCTGGACACTTCCTATTACTTCTCGGTGCTGGATTTTACTGTGGGAAACGGGGAGACTGAGTCCAGGGCCTTCACACTGCACTGCACAGCCAACCTTTTCATCTTCTGAGGTAGGGTCTCACTAAGTCACCAAGTTGTCCGAGCTGGGATCAAACCTGCCAGCCTCCCACAGGGCTGGGGTTCCACAGGTGCACCACACCTGGCTTAATTTGCCTTTCTGTGTATACCATACATAATATGATGTGTTAGACACTTCTGAAAAGTTCCCTTATTCTTCATTCTTTCCTGAACACTGCCCAAAACTTACAATTCATTGAGTTCTTTTTACAATATGTAAGCTTACATTTTAAAGTTGTATTTTTCATAATTTACTTCGAAGGTGGAGTAATGGTCATAAAAATGCCAGAAGGACTATGAGCAGGGTGGTAATTTGGTGAAAAAAAGTAGCAAACACAAGCAGGAATTGTGTTTATTTAATTTTACTGGTAGAAGAATAGAACTTGGAATACTACAATCTCAACCATCTCTATTTTTTGGAGACAGGGTCTCTCTTTGTAGTTCAGGCTGGCCCCGGACTATGTATGTAGCCCAGGCGAGCCTCAAACTTATAGCAATCCTCCTGCCTCTGACTCCCAAGTGCTGGGATTACAGGCCTGAGACCTCACAGCCAGCACTGTTCTACGCAGCCACCAGGGATCAAACTCTGGACCTTGAGCTTGAGAGGCAGGCGTTGGAACCACTGAGCTAAATCCCAGCACCCCACCCCTTTTTATTTTGGGACAAGGTCTCATTCTGTTACCTAGAATGGCTCTGAACTTGTAATCCTCCTGTGCCAGCCTCCCAGGTAGCTGAGATTACACAGAAGAGAGCTTTGAGTTGGGTACATGTGTCTATGAGCTCAGCACCAGGGAGACTGAGGCAGGAAGATCAAGAGTTTCAGCCTGGGCCTTAGAGTAAGACCTAGGCTCCAAACCAAACCAAACCACATCACTGGGTCAGCAAAATCTAAAGGTTTTTTTCAGAGTTAAAATTCTAATCCTTCTGGGTGTGGTAGTGCATGACTATGTCAGCACTGAGGGAGGCTCAGAGAGGTGGATCTCATGTTTGTACTTGCCTGGGTAATTTGGTGAGTCACCTGTTTCAAAATAAAAAATAAACTAGGGATGTAAATTAAGGGTCAAGGGGGGCCAGGGAGTTAGCTCAGTGGATCCGGTGCTTGTCTTGCAAGCGCAAGGTCCCAGGTTTGATCCTCGGTAACCACATACAATACTGGATGTGGAGACTCGCCCAGCAGCAACCAGTACCACATACCACAGTGCCGGGCGTGGTGGCTCACGCCTGTGATCCCAGCACTGGGGGGGCGGGGGGGGGGCAGAGGCAGGAGGATTGTGATGTGAGTTGGAGGCTGAGCTCAGGGCCAGCCTGAACCACAAAGTGAGACCCTGTCTCAAAAAACTTAAAAAAAAAAAAAAAAAAGAAGGGCCAAGGCCCCAGGTTCAATCCTCCCACAAAAAATCCCTGTGAGCCCATTGGTCTTCAGTCTTTTCACCCAACTCGACTTCTAGTTAGCTTAAAGCCTATGGTCACCAACTTGTGTCAGTAGATGGCGCTCTAAGGCATCAATAAACAAAAGGCAAACCGGTCACAGGGACAGAAGGCAGACACTGCTCATTAGGAGTGGAGACAACGCCAACCTGGGACTGACCTGGCGACTGCTAGCACCCTGAGAAAGAGTCTCAGTGTCAGTACAAACCCTCCCTTGCCCCATGAGAAAGGGACAGTGCGTGAGAATGATGACGGGAGGGGAGAAAGGGGACAAAGAAATTCTCTTCAGGGCCGGGGAGTTAGCTCAGTGCTTCCAGCACCTGTCTTGCAATGGCAAGGTCCAGAATTCAATTCCTGGTACAAAAAATTAAAAAAGTGATAGAATCACTGTACTAGTGAGAGATGGCTACCGTTGCAGGCTGTGGTTAAATTCCAAGTCTGGCTCCAGCACACACATTTTTGTTGTTTTCTTGAGGGACAGTCTCATTATTTAGTCCACACTCGTCTTGAACTCAAAATCTTCCTGCCTCAGCGTCCCAAATCCTGGGATAACAGGTGCACCCCACTATGCCCCACCTGGCATATGCTTTACAGGATTTCCAACCGTGTCATTTGAGCAACCTTATCGTGGTAAGCCTACAGCAAGGTGCCGCAAAGGGCTGTTTGTACCAGTAAAAGCTCTGAAAGGTTCACTGACTTCTAGTTTAATAATGACGCTGCACACAAAGTCTAGTTAAATTGCTAGCCATTATTTTTACCTATTTATGGAGTCTGTAACATTTTAAGGTTCCTAGAAAAATAATACTTTGCACTCAGTATTGTATTTTGGTTTAGTTTACCTAATGCTAACATTTTACTTCTTTGGATCCTTAAAACCACCACCCTTCAAGAGAAGCTGCCTCACAGATAGAGCAGGATTGATAATTAAGTCGCTAGGGTCATACAACCACGGCCTCGGGCTTCACTTAGAACACTAAGGGGGGAGTGGATGTAGCTCAGTGGGAAGGCCATGTGTCCAGGCCCTAGACTGGCAAAAACAAGGAAGATTATCAACCAACTCAGTTTCCTTTTGTGAACATTAAAAGTTTTTCTTCATAGTAACCACTATTATTATTATAGCTATGAGACAATAAGAGAATGCCTTAAATTTCAAAAGAACCCTGCTACGGTCCAGCATTTAATAAACTCACCATAAAAAAATTAATAAAATAGTTTGGGTTCTTGAAGAACAAAGTCAACTTTCTCTCTCTATACTTTTGCGACTCAAATAACCTATCCTTTAAAAAATTACTTCCTGGGCCGGGGAGTTAGCTCAATGGTTCCGGCGCCTGTCTTGCAAGCGCAAGAACCCGGTTCGATCCCCGGTAACCACATACCATACTGGGCGTGGAGACTCACACCCAGCAGCAACCAGCACCACATACTACAGTGCCGGGCATGGCTCGTGACTCACGCCTATAATCCCAGAACTTGGGAGGCAGAGGCAGGAGGCTGTGATGTGAGTTGGAGGCTGAGTTCAGGGCCAGCCTGAACTACAAAGTGAGACCCTGTCTCAAAAAATACCTTAAAAAAAAAAAAAAAAAAAGAATTTCCACTTCTATCAATACCACATACTGTAATGCTGGGAATGGTGGCTCACTCACGCCTATGATCCTAGCACAGGGGAGGCAGAGGCAGGAGGACTCAGTTCCAGGCTGAGTTCAGGACCAGCCTGAACTACAAATACAAAGCAAGACCTTGTCTCAAAAAACTAAAAGAACTTCCATTTCTACCTGTGTGAGAATCAGAAAAACCTACAGACTTTGAGATTACAGGTACCCAGACTCGATTTCCATTCAAGAAATCAAATGTATAGTTTTAAAAATTATTTTTTTCTCGTTTTAAAAAATATGTATTCACATTTAATTACACAAACACATAGTATAGGAAATCAAAGTCCTGCCATTCATAGCTCATAAAAATATGCCTTTATCTTTAATTTCCACAGATACATTCAGGGGAAAGTGGATATGAAGCTCTCCAACTTGCCTCAATTGGGCTGCAATGCATCTCTGTCACCATTCCCTGAGGATTTCTAGTCTTTTGGGGGGTTAGGCACTGAGGATTGAACCTAGAGACTTCAGTCAACCCTTTCCAGCACCTTTTTAGGGACCAAACCCCAGGGCACTCTCTACCACTCAGCTACACTCTCAGATCTTTTAAAATTTTGAGACAGGTGTGGTGGTATTCACCTGTAATCCCAGCATTGTAAATTTGAGGCCAGCCTGGGTACATAATGAGATCAAGGCCAGCCTGAAGTACACAGTGAGAATATGTCATAGACAAATAAACAAAGAAAAACTGGCCTGGGAATTTAGCTCAGTGGTTCCTGTTGCTGCCTGGCAAGTGCAAGGTCTTGAGTCTGATCCCTGGCACCCATACATCACAGTGCTGGGTATGCTGGCTCACGACTGTCATCCCAGCATTTGGGAGGCAGAGGCAAGAGGACTGCTGTGAGTTCAAGGCTGAATTCAGAGCCAGCCTGAATTACAAAAGTGAGACCCTGTCTCAAAAAAAAAAAAAAAAGCAGCAAGGCACAGTGACACACACCTGCAAGCCCAGGACCCTGGATATGGAGGCAGGACTATCCCAGCCTTGAGCTCATCATAGACAACTTAGTGTGAGACTCTGTCACAGAAAATAAAAAAGGACCAAGAATGCGGCTCATTGTGAAGGCTCTGGGTCCATCCATTCCCCAGCAGTGCAGAGAAATAAAGCACAAGAATAGCCACCATTGGGCACAGTGGCTCCCATCACTGATCCAGCTTCT
This sequence comes from Petromus typicus, assembly GCA_004026965.1. Taxonomy (NCBI): domain Eukaryota; kingdom Metazoa; phylum Chordata; class Mammalia; order Rodentia; family Petromuridae; genus Petromus; species Petromus typicus. Next base: position 29,134 of record PVIR01020277.1, read on the forward strand.
GGGGAGTGATTCAGGAAGCTCCCAAGTTCAAGGGTCCCTGCCCCACAATAAAAAGGACTGGTGATGTTGCTCAGTGGTAGAGGACCCCTGGGTGTGAACCCCAGCATGGAGGTGAAGCGAACAGATGATCACAAGGGACAATGGACAGCAACCACTGATGTGCTTCAACTCAGGATCAGTCAACATTATTCAATCTAATGATCTTAGATTGATCTTTAGATCTTCCTGCATATCACAAGAATCAGAGGAGCACACTGCTTGAAGGAGCCACAGCATCTCTTTCACAAGAGCAAAGCTAAGAGAACCAGGAAGATGCTCATGGTTTCTGCGTGGTCTGCCACCCACTTCACGTCCTGCACAACCCAACACCAAGATAAAAAGCAAAACAAAAATGGCATGGCCCAAAGTCAGCCTCACATCTTTCCTCACAGAACAACTTTATGCACACACGCCACCGTATGGGTTTACAACATAATTCAGTTTTCATTGTCTGTGAGACGGGCAGCACTGCCCCTGGTACCAGTGTAGCCAGTGTGTGTGGATCCAGGCTATACCGGTCCTGGGGGCTGAACCCTACTGCATGAGGCAGGCTGTCACCAGAAAGCTCAGTAGCCTCAAGTCAGTTTTGACAGTCCATCTATCAAAGCTCTACGACAATTTTCAGAGGTTGCAATTCCAGGCTCAATTTTACATATACATATTCCAGTCAAACATCAACTGAATGAACAATGGTCTTCCCAAGAACTTACAAGTTGTGTGTGTGTGTGTGCGTGTGTGTGGTACTGGGCATTGATCTCTGGCCCTTATGCTTGCAGGATAGGCACGGTGCCATTTAGGCTAAATCCCTGGCTCGGAACATTTAAGTTTTTACTGCACTCAGAGAGAGAGAGAGAAAAAAAGCCTGGGAGTCATCTTCTGACTCTGCACCCCATATCTAGTCATGTTTCAAAACTGCTTCTCATCTGTTACCTGTGGCTATTTGTGAGACAAACGTTTTCCAGACGGGAAATGTGACTGAACAACAAATGTGAACTTGTGCCACCCAAACAGTGAAAATGAGTTTGATTTTTAAAGAAACAGTGGCCTTGAATTCAGGAGATCAAAAGCTGCCAGGGTGACATATGAATGCATTTTTAACTGTACCTGATAGGTGGGCAGAGACATGGATAACCCTTTTGAGTATGCTGACCGATGTAATTTTGGCTTGAGAGGCTTCAGTAATCTGGCAGATCTTAAGAGGTTACAGCAATGGTTGAAGGAATTCTTAAGGTGAAATAAAAATGATTAGAGGTGGGGTGTAGCTCACACTTGCCCACCAAGTATAGTGACGACCCTGGAGGACAGGCATGAACTCGAGCGCCAGACTAAAATCATGACTGCACTGCACACGCGATCAAAACATCACACTGCATCCTGACAGGTGACAGGTATGCATCAATGGGGGCAAAGTGAGGGCTGGGGGTTTGGCTTGGTGCAGAATCTATTTTGCCGGCAAGTACGGAGGCTCTGCTTTCCACCCCCAACACTAGGAAGAAAAGGGGAGGGCAGGGAAGAGAGCCTGGTATGGTGGGACAGCCCCGGAATCCCAGCATGTGGGAGGTCAAAACAATACAGTTTCAAGTTCAAGTCCACCCTGGGAAATTCATTTTCTGAGACAGGGTCTTGCTTTGTAGTTCAGGCTGGCCCTGAATTCACTAAGCAGCCCAGGA